>JAWKAU010000033.1:600000-901000 GCA_033398695.1 Orobanche coerulescens
CTCGCCGAGGCTAGGGAGTCAGCCTACAAGCAAGGAATTTCGGACGGCCAACGCCGCTTTCTGACCAGCGACATTGGTCAATCTTTCCTGGAGGCCTATCGCTCTGCCCTCCTAGCTCAGTACCACAATTCTACCGCCTACCTGGTTCGGTTGGCTCCTGCTGCGACGCAATATTTTGATTTTGCCTTATCTCACGCCCGCGAGCAGTTGGCCACTTTGGGCTTTACGGGGGAGCTGGACAGGGATGCGGCTTTGGAAGGGGCTCCTGTCCCCTCAGGTTGGTCTGGTGATGTGAACGAATCTCCCGATACAGCTTGGTGGGAGGACGCCCTTGGAGAGTCTATAACGGAATCCGGTCTGGACTTGGAGTTGCCCTCTATCCCTTATGCTTCATCTGGCAGGTCTGATACTCCCGATGCTACTGGGGGGCTAACCCTGATGCTTCTTCCTCGCCTCCTCCCCGATCTCCCGAGCCTATAGTTTAGCTTTTACTTGTATATTTATCCTTTTCATTATCTTTGTACTGGTCTCGATGTTTTTAATGCAAAAATCTCTTTATGTGAATGCAGTTCATATGTGTATGATGTTGATATGCCTCTTTTCAACATAGCTCGGGTACTTCAAACAACTCTTTGAGTTTATCGTAGCTTAACTAGAAAAACCCAGTTTTCAAAGTTAATATAGCTCGGCTACTTTAAACAACTTCTTTAGGTCGACTTAACTTGGCTTTATCCACGACCTTAATATAGATCGGATACTTCGAACAGCCTTTCGGAGTTAATGTAGCTCTACTACTTTAAACAAATCTCAAGTTGACGTAGCTCGGCTATTTCTAACTCTTTTGAGTGGAATATAGCTCGGACACTTTAAACAATTTTTTTACGGCAAACATCCTTTCTTTTATTCAATATAGCTCGGCTATAAATAACTCTTTGGGGTATAAAACTCTTTCCAAGTCATTATATCTCGGCTATTTCCAACTTTTTTGAGTGGAATATAGCTCGGATACTTTAAATAATTTTTTAACGGCAAACATCCTTTCTTTCATTCAATATAGCTCGGCTCAAACTTTAGGAAAACTTCTTTCCTTGCTTAGGCCTGAGGATATTTTTTCCAATCTTGGGTTTCAGGGCAGTTTGCCTTTGTCTTAATCCGAGGGTATTTCACCCGATCAGATTCTCTAGGGCAGTTCACCCTTGTTTGAATCTAAAGGTATTTCACCTGGTCAGATTTTCTAGGGCAGTTCACCCTTGTTTGAATCTGAAGGTATTTCACCTGATTAGATTTTTTAGGGGAGTTCACCCTTGTTTGAATATGAAGGTATTTCACCTGGTCAGATTTTTTAGGGCAGTTCACCCTTGTTTGAATCTGAAGGCATTTCACCTGGTCAGATTTTTTAGGGCAGTTCACCCTTGTTTGAATCTGAAGGCATTTCACATGGTCAGATTTTTTTAGGGCAGTTCACCCTTGTTTGAATCTGAAGGCATTTCACCTGGTCATATTTTCTCTCTAGTTTGTTCGAACCGCACATTCAGATTTCCTTGGTAATGGACCTTTATTAAAACATTACAAGCTTTTCCCAACATTTCTTCATATAAAATATTTTTTTAAACGGCATATGTTACAAGCTCTCTTAATGGGGTGTCCCTCCATATCCTCGAGCTCATAAGCTCCCCCTGCATAGATTCAGATTACCTTGTAAGGGCCTTCCCAGTTTGGTTCCAGTTTTCCTGTTTTTCTGAGAGCGTCAGCTCGCCTGAGCACCAAGTCGCCGACTTAGAACTGTCTCTTCTTTATCTTTTTATCATGAGCTGCTTTTGTCAAGTTCTTGTATCTTTCTATTCGAGCTGCAACTATTTCTCTTCTTTCTTCTATGGTATTCAACGCCTCCATCATCATTTCTTCATTTTCCTCCTTGTTGAACCATAGAACTCGGTGTGACATTTCTCCAACCTCTGCCGGGATGACAACTTCGGACCCATATACCATACTGAAGGGCATTTCCCCCCTTGATGACCTGGGTGTGGTTCGATATGACCATAGCACCGAGCTGAGTTCGTCCACCCATCTTCCTCCGGCTTTGTCTAGGCGGGTTTTGATCCCTTGCAAGATTGTTCTATTGGTTACCTCCACCTGTCCGTTGGTCTGCGGATGACCCACCGCGGCGAACCGTTGTTTGATGTGTATCCCCTCGCACCAGGACTGGATTATCTTCCCATTGAATTGAGTTCCATTATCCGAGATGGGTATTTGAGGCGCTTCTTACCTGCAGCAGATGTTGTTAAACAAAAAGCTTATGATCCTTTGTTCGGTGATGGTGGCCACCGGCTCGGCCTCTACCCACTTGCTGAAGTAGTCGATGGCTACTACAAAAAACCACATTCCTCCGGAGCCAGTGTGAACTGTCCCATGATGTCGATTCCCCATTTAGAAAAAGGACAGGGTGCTCCCATAGTGATCATGTTTTCTGCCGGGATATGTATTAATGGTGCGTGTATTTGACATTTTTTGTGCAACACCCCCAAGATATTCAGGAAATATTACACCGACGTGGACCCCTACATGGGACCCACCAGGCTAATTAAGAAATACCACCCGTCTAACTATCTTAGTAAGCGAGAAAACACACATCACCAGAACGAAAATAAATGAAACGCCCGGTATAACCGGCAAAACGGACATCACTGACAATCATAAATAACATATAATAATACAAACTATAATCCCAGTAGAAATGCCTAAGTACTCGCGAGTACTTTCTATAAGTTCACAGGTTTAAAGAAAACAACCGCATTAAAAAGGACAACGGAAATGAAGAGACTCAATTGCACACATCATCAACCCTGGCCAGTATCCTCGTACTGCCCCAGTGCCCGATCGTCCAGCTGAACATAATCTGAAATTCATAACAAGAATTTTCCCAAACCGGGTCCCCAAAGAGGTTAGCAATTGCGCTAGTACAAGTAACCAATGAACAACGTACACCTTACCCATATAGTCAAAGCATGCAAATGAGAAAATCATCAATTTGAAACACACATTTCCGGAAACGCCATCACCCAAAACACATTTATAAAATGCACCACGATTAACCATGGACCCACGCCTCTGTGGACCCCTACCGAGACCCCATCGGATCTAACCCGTAGTGGTTAAAAGCCAAACTCGTGGATCCACGCCTCTGTGGACCCTACCGAGTCCCCGTCAGATCCAACCCGTAGTGAGCGTACACACACACGTTACTCATGCAATACTACCATGTTAAGCATGTACGTTCATTAATGGTACTTGCCTCGATTATCACGACGAAAAGACGGAATGAAACAATCGCGGTTGCAAGAAACTGGACACACCGAACCTAGAAGATTCGTCAAACACCATTACAACCAATTCGATAAGAATAACAATAAGGGAAGACACCCAAAATCCCACCTACGATTCATGTAAGTTCGTACAAAACAACGACGAGGACGGATTGCAACCGAACCCTCTCGATTTCACAAATAACAAGAAACTTACCATGAATCCATAGGGAAACAAGAATACCACCAAGATTAATCAATGGATTAATCAACAATACCGAACAAATCGAAAAAAAAAAAACTCAAAAACCCCCAAATTTTCCAAAAAAATTAGGGTTCTAAGAGATTACCTTGGATTTAGGACGGAGAAAGAGGATTAAGATGATGATAAACTTCACTTGGGACACAACAATCGATCTCTCAACGAACTCCACAGATAAAACTCGAAAATCGCTCAAATCTCTCCTCGGAACACTGCTCTCGGGTGAAGTGAGAAAAAGATGAAGAATGGCGAAATGAATGTCAACTCAGGTTTATAAAACCTGCTCACGCATTACGTACGTTAACATACTGATGTTAACGTATGTTAAGATCATTACGTGCGTAATACTCGGGTGATAACGCACATAATAGCCCGGCAGAACAATCTGCCCAATCTACTGTGGTCGATAGCGTACGCTACACTATCCATTTTAGCATACATTATAAGGGACTTACGTACGTAACAACCCCGCGTTAACTTACGTAAGGGCTTGGCAAAAACTGGACAGAAGCCACTGCCCAAAACGCTGAAGGCCATAGCGTACGTTAACACTAAGGTATAACGTACGTTATACAGGTAACGATAGCGCACGTAAGAAAGCATGCATAACGTACGTTATGCATGCAGCAGTTCAATACCGCTGAAAGCAGTTAACTACTCCGGGCGGTACGAAGTCGAGACGCAACACAAGGACAGAACCCAAAAACACGGATACGAAATATCCACATCGACGAAATTAAGCACTGAAGGAAAATACAATTCCGACTATCGGGGAATCCAAAATACGACAATAGAAGATAAAATTCCCTAAACTTATATGAAATTACGAAACGGCCCAAATGTCCGAAAATCACGATACGACGTCGGATTAACAAACTGAAACTCAAAATGCGAACAACTCAACCATACAAACTCGTGTAACCAAAGAAACTACGAAATCGAATGAGTTTTATGAGAATCGAATGTACATGCGACAACACATGACATAAAACGAAATTACATAAAAACATCTCCGAAACTCGTCCAAATGAAAAAACTCCAAGAATAAAATAGATTCAAAACGTCGAAATGGTTACAAGCGAGTCGTTAAAAACGAAAAATACACACAAATGAAAATACCGGAAAAAAGAAAATGCAGATATTACATTCTACCCCTCTAAAAATAAGTTTCGTCCCGAAACTTAAGAAACAAACAACTCGGGGTATCTAGCACGCATGCTATCCTCGGTTTCCAAAGTTGCCTCCTCGACACCCTGCCTCGACCACTGCACCTTGACCAAAGGAATGGTCTTATGCCTCAGTCGCTTCTCACGGTGCTCCAAAATCTTTAAGGGACGCTCCTCGAAGGTAATATCCTCGGCGTCATCAATCTCACTATAGTCGATGACGTGACCATGATCCGGAACATATTTCCTCAGCTGAGAAACATGGAAGACGCTATGAATGTGACTCAAGGCCGGAGGCAATGCCAAACGGTATGCCAACTCGCCGACTCTCTCGAGAATCTTAAAGGGCCCAATAAACCTCGGACTTTGTAATACCCGTGATTTTCTCTTTCGGTAATTTTTTTCGTTTTTGGCATTTTTTCAGATTTTCAAAACTCGATTGAGAGCGTTTTGACATTTGGATAATATTTTGTTCTGCGTGTTTGGTCATCCGAGTTTGTTCCGGGGCTGTTTTACCCGAATTCCTTTTTTGAGCCACTTTTCCGCTATTCGGTTCATTTCGTGTGATGGTGGTTCCACTACACCATAGATTGCCTATTGCAACCATATTTCTAAAAAATTGTTAAAAACCATTGCAATTGAGAAACGAAATCACATAAATTGCAACGCTTTTGAAAAGCATTGCAATTCCATTGGAAAAATCTAAGAAAGTTTAAAACATGCCTTCTATTGCAATACTTTTTTAAAATCGTTGCGGTATCTATTCATTTTGGGGGGAAAATGTGGCGGGCTTGTAAAATATGAGCGGGATTTCTGGGAAAATGTTGGCGGGCGTACAAAAAATAACAAAAGAAAAAAGAAAAGAAAAAACAAAACCCACACGACACACAACACAACCCACACGGCACACAGACACCAAAACAAACACACGAACACAAAAGTCATGACTCCACCACCGGGCCGCCGCTACCACCGGAACAATACGCCGCGACCACCATCGGGAAAAGCATCCGCCTCCACCACCGAGCCGCATCACCACCACCGGATACACTGTGTAAGTCTCGCCCGCCCTAGGCGTTCTTATCCGCATCCAAACCCTAATCCTCTGCGCTTTGATCTTTCTATGTCGTATTCGCTATTTTCAAAGGATTTCTTATAATTATTTGAGGTAATTTTTGTTTATTCCAAATTCGCTATTTTCAAAGGATGAGTTTGTTGGTAATTTATCACGCGATTTGTAAAATTCAGTTTATTTTGATGAGTTTTGATAATTCATCCAGAGATTCTCAGAAATTCATTGTTTTTTACTAGAATATTATTCCTAAATGAGTTTTTTTTTAAACATAATAAGCTTAAGCAAATCTTCAGATGATTTTCCCCCTTAGGAATCGAGTTTGTTACATGCCCAATGCTTCTTCCTTCTTCTTATATTGCTCTATTTTTGTGTCTTAATTAGGGTTCCTATGTTTCTTGTGTTAATTCGAACTATGTAATCAAGTTTGTTGGGGATGTATGTTTGTTTGTTTGTTTGTAATTGGGGTTTTTTTTTGTTTAATTTAAGTTTTTAATTTGATTTTAATTTTGATATCTCTCCCTATCTCTGTCTCTCTCAAAACCATCGGTAAAAGCTGCGCTGGTTTGTGTTCGTTGAACATTTCGAACCTGAATAACTTGACTGATTTGGGGTTGGAGTATCTTGCCAATGGTTGTAGATTAATTCAAATGCTCAAACTTCGCCGCAATGAATTCAGGTTTCTATCAAGCCAAACATAATTACTTAATTACGTATTTTGATTCCATTTGTTTGTTATCTAGCAATTGTTAGATTTTTGGCATCTCTTCTTTTTATCAATAATTGGATAATGGTTAATCTTCTGCATCTAGTGAAGAAGCTGCGGCGGTATTTCTAGAAAGCTATGGAGAGTCTCTGTTGGAACTTTTACTGAATCATATGGCAAAGGTATTCTTAAGCGAGAACTCAGCCCTCCTAAGTCTGAGCTTCTTAGGTAGAGAAGGATCAATTATACTCTATTTCAGTTCATGTTTTCACATCACCTCATTCTTTCTTGAATTCATGTGTTTCTCAGTTTTAATTATGTGTAGGAGATTTTATTGTTTTTCCCCCTTTTGTCCAATGATTGAATGTAATCATTGTATGTGTTTCTATTTTTGCTGATCACCACTGGATTTTTTGAAGGACACTCGAATCTGCTTGTGAGGTTAATTGGGTCGAACTTTACTCCGATTCTGGATCATATATCTAGATCTGCTTGAAACTGAGGAGATCTTCTTGCGGTACTCACCTCTCCCAGTTTGGTTTCAGCTCCTAAGCTTTGTTGAAATGTCCACTATTTTCTCTTCCTTTTTTTTTATGTGGCGTAGCTGATAGAATGAAATGAATCTACGTTGATGTTCTGTTTCTCATTTTATGTGGCCTAATTTTTGTTGGTTTAATTATAGGCTAACTGGACATTAATGGTGGACATTATGTTTTGAATATGTAGGGGGATCATCGCTTTGGCTTGACAAAGATCTGCAGAGCTTTACAGTGGAAAGACTCCGTGCTTTCCTTAAGGAAAGAGGTCTTTCAATGAAGGGAAAAAAGGCAAGCTCACTCTATTCACTAATCATCCATATCTCCACTTCACAGCATCATCATCCTTGTGTGTGTGGGCTGATTTTGCTTTGTTGTATTTTCATTTCTGGTCAACAGGATGAGTTGATTGCCCGGTTGAGATGCGTGAATGGGTAGTGAGAGAGAGTTGTATACATTGCATTTTGTCTTCAGAAACTCCTAGTCATCGTGAGATAATTATTACTTTACTCTTGAACCAACTGAAGCTATATTACTATGTTGTACTACGTTTTGTTGGTTGTGCTAATAGTGATCTTTTGTGTTCCTTGAGCATCACCTACAGTAGTAGATCTCCTGTGCACATAAGAACATGCCTAGAACTCCGATGATGCGTCTATGTAGAGTATTGCAGTATTCTTCATAGATAGATTATTTCTATTAAAATTATTGATACAAAGTAACATATAAACACACTTCCCCTCTTGATTTCATGATATATATTATATAAATATATGGATACTTGAAAATGAAAATACATTGATGGGGATGTGGTATATATGCGATACAGAAAACCGCCAGCAGAACTGGAAGCTTCGGTAAGAGGAGAAACAAGACACATACTCTGTGTGTGAGGTGTGGCCGCCGCAGCCTTCCACCTCCGTAAGAGCCGCTGCTCTGCTGTGCTTACCCGGCGGCTCGCAAGAGGACATACAACTGGAGTGTGAAGGCCATTCGGTGAAAGACAACTGGAATCGGACGTATGAGGTATCTTCGCCACGTTTCCGCCGATTCAACACCAACTTCAAAGAAGGTACTCAAGTGCACCAAGGAAGAAGGCAGCAGCTGCTTCTGATTGGGGGTCTAATTCGGAGGGTACTTTCGGTTGTACTTTCATTTTTCCATAAATTGAGATTTAAATCGAGTTTCATTTAGGGTTTATATTTTGTGGTTTACTTGGGATTTATGATGTTTAATCTGGATATACTTTCACTTTTGATTTTTATAATTATTCTCCTCATTAAAACATCAAAATATTGTTAGTTCTTTGGTGATGAGGAGGTCAAGCAAGCGGCCATGGATGTAGCGGATGTCGTATGATAACCCTAATAACAATAATCGAAATAATAATAATCTGCGCATGTTGGGCCTGCCTCATCCATGGCCCGCGGCCTCTAATTTGTCCCTTCGCCTATAGACGAGCCTAAATCGCTCCCGCTACTTATCAGAAATTATATCATATGGTTGAACCCTAAACTTATATCATTATGACCTATGTTTTGCCTTGGCGAATGGCTTAAAATTGACATTGCTCTTTGCTTTATTTGTTGCTAATCGTATATATAGGTCTTTGATTTGGCCATCGAGTCTTTTCCTATCAAGATGCTATGGTATATCTTATCCCTTGGTTTTCCACTTGTTAATATTCTCAAACCATTAATGGACACAAGAAACATCAAGCATTTTTATTTGCTATAAGGTGTGGTTAGGTTTCGACAAGCATTATCTGGCAAAGTCACTCTCGGATATGGTTATTGTTGTTTAGTCGGATCCATCGTCGTGGGAAAGTCATCTGCAACGCAATGGGAAGTCGCTTTTGTGGGACTTGAGGTTAAATTAATGTTTCTTTGGTGTTTAAATTTGACATGGATAATAGCTACACCTTATGTTAATTTGCTTGTGAGGATGTTCAGTGTTCAAGAAATTTAGTTTTTAGTATAAAACTTATACCTCGAGCTCTATTGGTAGAGTAAAATAAGTGAGCAGATTCAATATTTGATGTCTCTGTTTATGTTCAGAAACTGGGTCCTACTTCACTAAGTCGCTCGCGCCCAATCCATTATAGTACGCCTTTAGTTGTTGATGAACATGAATTCTCATAACTTTTTCATGCATGTTATGTCGTAATGCACACCTGTAAGTTTTCTTCTCTAAGCTATTTGTACATGCATTCGGTGCGTGAATTGACCTTGATGTTACTAGAGTTGCCAGAATTTTCTTTTTTTGAGGCTGTGTTGAGTTATAACTGAGCGGAAATATCCTTTTTTCTTTTTTCAGTTTCTTGCATACTAAGAATTCATATCACTGGATAATAATATGCTCATTATTTGTCTTGTCTTGAGGCTGTGCAATTTTTTTTTTCTCGAAGTTGGTCAGAAATGTTATATAAACATATGATTTGTCTCTGCTGGTACCGAGCTTGTAAAAGCATGACAAATTATTGTTACACAGGAAGCCTATAAGCTGCTCTAGCTGCTCTGAACATCTAGCTGGCTTGCTTCCTCTTCATCTTGTTTACAGTCAAGCCCATGAAACTGCCATTGAAGTCATAACATGCTTCCTGCACTTTAACCTAATTTATTATCCTCCTAGCTTATAAAAATTACTGAACAAGAGTACTAAAAAGAAGTGGAGATAGTGGTTCAAGATATGGCGTGGTAAAAGTAAAAATACTTGCTTTTGAGATCTACGATTGTGGTGTTATTGTTTTGTTATTCTGAGCATGTTTTGTGAAGATAAATGCATTATTTTTTCTATTACTTGGTCTTTTCAGCAAGCTACATATGTAGCTGAGTGTATTTTTACTCCCAATGGTTGATATAAACCAGAAAGAGGATTGTAAATGGCTATGGGAGTTTCCATGTCAACACCATCTTGTAATTCGTGCCTTAAATATGATTTGTATAGTACAACGATTTCATTTTCCTGTAGTTCTAATTTCTACTATCACAAAATTTTCCCACCATTAAGATCTATCTATTTGTTACATATAGAATAACCTGCGACCAGTTAGTTCCCTTGCGTTCCTCATTTTACTTACTTTATCCGTCCCACTTGAAGAGAGTAATGTCAAAACATGATCTTGAACCAATAGAAGATACTTCTATTTTTTTACATCTCATGCTCTTATATGATTATGTTTGGTCCAGAATTTATTCAACTAATAAGTAAGGGTATAATTGGAAAAAATAGTATTACAAAGCTTATATTGTGTATTACAAACTTGTGTTGTCCTTGCCTTTCAGGCATTCAAAGGTAAACACTCCAAGGATGCAGGCAAGAAGATGTTTCAACAGTAACTACCATGGACAAAGAGGACTACTGGTACATCATCAAGAATTCTGGGACATCAACGAGTGCAAACAAATGGAGATTTCTGATGAGGATGCAGATGAAGAGAGCAAATATTAACTATGTTTTGGTTTTCAGTTATTAAAGTTATATAAAAGAATTGTGTGCTACTACTTCTATTGAGGACAGAGATGAGACGGATGAAGATGAAGATGAAGATGAAGAGGAAGAGGAATAGGAAGAGGAAGAGGAAGAAGAGCCATGACTCATGTTTATATAATGTTTAACTAAGAATTTGATCTATGTATTACTAAGTTAGATTGTGTGTCACATGAACTTAGTTATTTTGCTTCAACTTGGTCATTTTCCTAAACTTAGTCTGAGTGAATTTATTGATGTTGGAACAACAGTAATATTGCTCGGTCGGATTGATGTTATGATATACCAATTGAAATAAATCTAATGGTCATGCCGCTTTTTTATTCAATACGTTGCAATAGAAGCTTAAATGTTGCCATATATGTCATATTCATTAATAAAATTAGATTGCATTTGATTCTAAATACGTTGCAATTGGGCATATATATGTTGCCTTAGGGTTGCCTGAGTCCATGTATTGCAACAATTAACACAAAAAAACGTTGCAAAAAAATGTTGCCATAGGTAGTCCAATATATTGCAATGGTGTTAAACCTGTTGCTATAGCCGTTAAATCGTTGCCATATACTATATTTGCAACGATAATATGCCGTTGCAATATGGTACCAAATTTGTTGCCATAAGGGCCCTATGGCAACCAGAGCAAAGGGCACGCTTGATTTTTGCATAATCGTTGCAATAGGCCCTATTGCAATGAATTTAGGGCATATTGCAACGTATTTTACACGTTGCTGTATGCAATCTATGGTGTAGTGTTCGAAACTACATTTTCGTGTTTCCTATAAGTTCATTTAATGTTATTATTCATGTTGCGAGCTTTGGTTTGGTGTTTCGATCGTGTATCGTGTATTTCGGACGTTTTGGGCCGTTTTCGTAATTTCCCAAAGTTTGGGGTAATTACTTTCCGTTGTCGAATTTCGAGCCTTCGAGTGGTCGGAATCGTGTTTTATCTTAGTGTTCGGATTCGTCTTTGCGAGTACTTCGAAACCGTATCTTCGGTTTTTATTCATATTCGGGTTTCGGGGTCGTCCGGGCCGTCGGATTGGCCACGACGGAGTCACGGCCGGAGCAGGGCCTGGCCTGGCTGAGTTACGGCCGTAAGGTGCCGGTTACGGCCGTACGTGCTCGGCAGACTTGGCTGGACAAAGGCCGGTTACGGCCGTAAGGTGTGATCCGTTACGGCCGTAAGTGGTCGGCAGGTGCTGGGCAGGATTTTGACGAATGCCGGTTACGACCGTAAGGGCCTGCCGAGTACAGCCGTATGGGCCGAGTTACGGCCGTAAGGCACTGCCGGTTACGGCTGTAACCCTGCCGGCCATATATAGGCCTTGCTCGGCCAAACTTCATTTTTTCTCACTTTTTCCTCGTTTTTGTGCGGCTGCGGACGGGAGTGACCGGTAGGAGGTGTTCTTGGCCGATTCTACTCTTTTCCAAGGCGTTTTGGAAGATCCTTGTTGATTATATCGTCATTCAATCCGTGTTCTTCGTCGAATCGAGGTAATCTCTTGAAATCTCCTAGGGTTGACTTTCGAGATTTCTTTTTAATCTTTGTTGTTCGTCCGATTTTGATGATTTGGTTGATGTTATTGAACCTTATTAATCGTGTTCTATGGGTTGTATATCCATATTTCGGATTTGTTCAACTCGATTGATGATTCGATTGTTCTTGGGAATTATCGAACATTGAATGTTCGATTAAATGTCCCAATGAGTTTCCCTTCGATAGTTTGTTGGGATTTCCGTCGTTATTGGCCTTGATTCTCGTTGTGATCGTATCTTCGTTGTTTTTGCCGGAGGATTATAGGTGTTCGAGGATTCCGGTCGAGCTTCCCCGTTGTTTTGCGTGCTTTGGACTTGAGGCGAGTATCTCGTCTATAATCTTTATACTTTGAGAATGTGATGTGTCGTGGAATTAACGTAAACTTGTTAGTGATTGAACGTTTGATCGTAATTTACTTCTAAATGAATATGTGATTCTATGAAAGTAACACAAACGTAAACCTGAGATTTCTCGAAGGAAGATAACATTCATTTCATGTGTATTGTGCTTAAAACGTATGTTAGAAATGAGTAGTCATTCGAGGAATTGTGGAATCGTAGAATATTTGTATTGTCCGTTTGTTAACACCTTTTCTGAATGATGTTGTGACGTGAACGTTGAACCTTTGAGGAGGTGTATGATGCATTAGCTTATATTCTACATGTTTGTGACTGTGGTGGATATTGTACCTTGTGTTGTGAAATCGGTGAATTGAGATTTGACCGGGTAGGGACCCATGGGGCCTCCGGCGGCGCGTGCTTGCGAGTACGGATAGTTGTTATGTTTTGACCATAAGGTTATCTAATCGGGTAGGTCTGGAGAGGGCTCCGAGAATCTTCACTTGCGAGTGCGATGTCACGATAACTTGTGGGTGTGTTTGAATAATGTTTAACCGGGTAGGGACCTGTGAGGCCTCCGGCGGCGCGTTACTTGCGAGTATGGCCAGTGATATGATTTGACCATAAGGTTATCTAATCGGCTAGGTTTGGAGAGGGCTCCGAGAATCGTTACTTGCGAGTACGATGTCAAGATAACTTATGGGTGGATTTGTGTTTGTTTCTAATCCGGGATGGGTCCCATCGAGGCCACGAAATGTGATATGAATATTGATTGCATATTTTTGATTTGTGATTGTTTGAATCTTGGATTCTGATTATATTGGCGATTTTGGTTCCGCCTTTGAGGCTTGTTTGAGAATCGTACCATCTATATGGTTTTGAAAGTAAACTCTTTGATTTTGAGAACTACAAATCTTTTCTTGATTTTACACTGAGACCCCCGACGTCCTCAATTATTCTTTCAAATGTGTTTTGAAGTTATCTTTATGATCTTTCCTAATGGGAACCGTTTTCGAAAAGTCTTTAGACTCGGGAATCGTGTTACTACCTTGTCGAAAGGTTATTTTCATAACGGTTATATTCTTGATGTATAACTTTATAGCTTGGTTACTTGCTAGCGATTCCATCGCTAACCCCTCGTTGGGGATTTTGTTATTTATTCCAGGCGATCTGACTGGAGAGTGAGCAACCGCATGATTGGCTCGGAGGATGATGCAAAGCAGCGATACTAGTCACAGTCGTAGTCTGTTGTCCGTTAGTGATCTGTCGGTTTGAGTTTTTCTTGTCATCCTTGAGGGGATGGACATTCTATGTATTATGTGATCGAGTTGTATTTTTGGTTCATTAGATGTACGGATATACTGTGTTTTGAGAGACCTAATGGGTCTACATTATTATGTTTTAGTCAAGTTGACCGTATGTCCCGAAGCGAAAAACTCCCCTCGTCGGCAACACCTTTAGCAAAATGTGGTCTCCCGCCTCGAATTCCAAAGGTCGACGACGGACGTCAGCATTTGACTTCTGTCGACTCTGAGCAGTCAACATCCTCTCCCGAATCAATTCCACCTTTCGCCTCATCTCCGTAGCGATATCCGGTTCAGTCCCAACCAAATCGGATGCCTCGTTCCAGCAAATCGGCAACCGACATCGCCGCCCATAAAGCGCCTCATACGGTGCCATTCGAATCGACGCGTGACAACTATTGTTGTATGTGAATTCGATCAACGGCAATTTCTCCTCCCAATCACTGCTCCAATCGAGATCACAAGCACGCAACATATCCTCAAATGTCTGGATAGTGCGTTCCGACTGCCCATCTGACTGAGGATGAAAAGAAGTACTCAGACGCAACCCAGTACCCAACGCCTCATGTACCGCCCGCCAAAAGTGCGATACAAAACGGCCATACCGATCCGAAACAACAGACTTCGGGGTACCGTGAAGCCTCACAATCTGCGCAATAAACACACGAGCCAACATCTCCGGACCCCAAAGTATCCTTGATGCCCAGAAAATGGGCCGACTTGGTCAGACGATCCACGATCACCCAAACCATATTCATACCAGACTTCGATCTCGGTAAGCTCATGATGAAGTTCATCCAAATATCTTCCCATTTCCATTCCAGAATGGGAAGCGACTGCAATAACCCGGCTGGTCGCTGATGCTCGATTTTGACCTACTGACAAGTCAAACATCTCGCTACAAACCGTGCGACCTCCTCCTTCATATCATTCTACCAAAATTTCCTCCTTAGGTCCTTGTACATCTTACTCGAACCCGGATGAACTGAGTAAGGCGTAGCATGGGCCTCACGCAAAATACTCCGCCTCAATTCCAAGTCGTTCGGTACATAAAGTCGACTCTGGAATCTCAACACACCATCATCGTGAATCACAAACCCAGAATACTTTTCCTTAAGAACATTCTCGTAGATTTGAGCAATCATCGGATCTTCAAACTACTTTAGTTTAATTTCATCGATCAACGACGACGAAATCTCCAAAGCGCAAAGCTTCCCGATAGCTCCTGGCAACAAAATCTCCACACTCAACTCGATCAAATCCCGCTGAAGCTCAGATTGAGACGTAAGTAACTCAAGCATCCGCAATGCAACCGGTATCTCTACCTCATATTCAACTCTCGCTGAGTGAATATGTACTTCAGACTTTTATGATCGGTAAAAATCTAACACACAGAGCAAAAAGATAGTGGCACCAAATCTTGAATGCAAAAACAAATGTCGCTAACTCTAAATCGTGAGTAGGGTAGTTAAGGTCATACGGCCTCAACTATATCGACGCAAATGCAATAGTCTTGTCATGCTGCATCAACACGTACCGAAGACCCTGAGCCGAAGCATCGCTATAAACAGCAAAACCCTCATTCCCACACGGCAACACTAGGATCGGAGCTGAAGTCAAACACCTCTTTAGCTCCTCAAAACTCGTCTGTCTTTCGTCATTCCAGACGAACTTCTCGGATTTCTGAAGCAACTGTGTAAGTGGTCAAGCTAGTTTCGAGAACCCCTCGACGAACCTACGATAGTATCCAGCCAAACCCAAGAAACTACGGACCTCTTTCACATTCTTAGGCAGTGCCCAATCCAACACTGCCTCGATCTTCTGTGGATCCACATGGACCCCCTCGGCTGAAATCAAGTGACCCAGAAACATCACCTCCTTCAGCCAGAACTCACATTTCGAGAACTTCACATAGAGTCGCTCGGTCCTCAAAATGTCTAACACCACCCGCAGATGATGCGCATGCTCCTACTTGTTCTTCGAATATATAAGGATATCTTCAATGAAGACGACGACACACTTATCCAAATACTCTATGAAAACTTTGTTCATCAACTGCATGAACACTGCCGGCGTGTTGGTTAGTCCAAAGGGCATAACCACAAACTCATAATGTCTGTATCTCATCCGAAAAGTTGTTTTCGGAATATTGGACTCCTTCACCCGAAGCTGATAGTACCCTGATCTCAAGTCGATCTTCGAGAATACCGCAACTCCCTACAACTGATCAAACAAGTCATCAATCCTCGGCAAGGGTACTAGTTCTTGATGGTCACCTTGTTTAGCTCGCGGTAGTCGATACATAAACACAGTGAACCATCCTTCTTCCGCACAAACAGAACCGGTGCGCCCCAAGGTGAAGCGCTCGGTCGAATATACCCTGACTCAAGAAGCTCAGTCAACCGCTTCTTCAACTCGGCAATCTCTCAAGGTGCCATGCGATACAGTGCCTTCGAAATCGGTGCCACACCCGGCTCTAACTCGATAGCAAACTCAACCTCATGGTCCGGTGGCAACCCTGGTAACTCGTCAAGAAATACATCCGGGAACTCACTAACAACTGGAATCGATGAAAACTTGACTCCACCATCCCCTGACTTCAAGGCGTAGTACCAATAACCAGTTCACCCCTTCCGGAGGAGTCTCATCGTCTTCAAGGCGTTAATCACGAACTTATGGTTTCTCTTTCGCCCCGCGAAAGAGTGCTCGGTTCCGGCCTCGGCTAACATGGTGATGATTCTCGTACGGTAGTTCATAATTAAACCATGCCGTTCGAGCCAATCATCCCCGAGAATCAAATCCTCACCTTCAATACTCACAACAATAAGATTAGAGAGCCAAGCCCTCTCATAAATAAAGACAGAACAGTCTCGAACCTCCTGATCACCAACGATCCTACCACCGCTAGGAAGCTTAACGATGAAAGGCTCACAAGGCGTCAAACATTCGAGACTCAAATGGCACACACACTCCAGAGAGATGAATGAAAGCGTAGCACCCGAATAAAAAAGCACACTAACAGGATGAGAAAGAACATGAACGGTGCGTATGGCCACGGTGGTGGCTGGATCATCGGCCCTCATCATCTCATAAACACATGGATGGGTGGAGCCGACACTTGAAGCTCCCCCTCTAGTGGGCTGACCCCGACCTCTCCCTCGACTGGCACTCGGCGGAGACTGAGAAACAAACGACCCTTGGTTCACACTCGGTTCCCTAGGCGTTGGGAAGGAAGTCTGGGTGCCAAGAGTTCTCTCTCTCTCAGCAGAAAGCAGCCTTGTGGCTCGACTGGCCACACCGATTACACATCAGCAAAGGACTCGGACAAGCTCGACTGATGTGGCCCGATCGGCCACAGTTAAAACACTTCACATCACGGGAAGGAGTACTGGCAGCCCCGCGGAAACCCCAGTAGAACGAGTTGGACCACCACCAGCGGGAAAATTAGCAGACTGAGATTTCTGCTGACCTCCACCCTTGTGGCCGAAAAATTTCCGATAGACTTCTGTTTCTTGCTCTCACGAGCCGCCTCACTGGCCGTCAAAAAATATCGTATGCAAGTGCAACACCCCCAATCCTCTCTGGGATATTATACGCCGTAGACCCTTTCCTCAAGGATCTACCAGGCTGGTAAACAACATCAAAACAATGCCTTTAAGGCTAAAATGACCCAGTAGACCGATTTGGTCCTTCAATAAATACATACAACTCAATACATGCCCACGCAGGGGTCGAATACAAAATGCTCTCGTACAACGGGTAATTATACTGCAGCGGAAAAGAAATATGACTGAACCAATACAACAACGTACGGGTCCTCATGTGATTAGTATCGATCATCTTTCATCATCCTTCGCGCCAAGCCTGTGTTATGCTCCCAAAACCTGAATGCAAAAACAGACATCCACCCCCCGATCACTAATTATCATATTCACAAAACAAGAATTGTATGGAAAAGGTACTTGCCTAGGAACCACGTTCGTAACAAGACGACGGATGGAATGCGGTCGAACAGCCCCGAACGCCCGAACACTATCAAGAACGCGATACCACCGAAATTACTACGGGAAAACACCACACGAATCATCAATTACCAACGGAATTCAACATCGGAATTATCGAGCACCTATAATCCTCCGTAAGGAACAATAAAACATGATTACGACGAGAATCAAGGCCGAAAACAACGGAAATCCCAACAAACTATCAAAGAGAACTCATTCGGACATTTAATCGGACATTAAATGTTCAAGACCCTTCAAGAACAAAGAAATCACCCCTCGGGTCGAACGAACCAAAGGTACGAGTATACAATCCGTAGAACAAGTTCAAAACAACGTTTATACAACAATTAATTGATCAAAAATGGATTGGAATCGAAATCAAAAGAAAAATCCCCAAAATCTTCAAAAACATGGGTTCAAGCCAAAATACCTTGATTCGGACGAAGAACACGGATTTGATGTTGTTAGTCCATACCAAGAACTTGAATAAGATGAATTCCGTGAGATAAACCGCCCAAAAATCGCCCACAAATCGCCCTAGATGGAAGGAGGAAGAAGAGAGGAGAAAAATGAAGTTTTCTCCTCGAAAATCTACTGAAAAAGTGCAGAAAAAGCCCGTGTGCCGCGGCCCGGGTCGAGTGTGCCGCGGCCCGCGGTACAGCCCGCTCCAACATCAAAAAGGTGCATGGTGCAGTCTTAGCTATTTCGACCATAACTCCTTCGTTCGGACTCTGATTGACTCACCGTTTGAACCATTGGAAAGCTAACTTGATGATCTATAATATTCCAAAGACTAAAAAATTTTGGAGTTTCCAAGAATTTATGATGATTTTACAAAGTCGAACTCATACTTGAAAAAGTCGCTTAAGAACACGGAACTCTATAAAACCACACCGAAACGAACTCGGATGACAAAAAGTGTAGAATTAATCATTCTCGGAATGACGAAATGGTCACAATACTATCGCTAAGATGGACTTCCGCCAAAAAAAGAAAATTACCGAAAATCAAAATTGCGGATATTACATAATACCCTCCTTAAAAGAAGTTTCGTCCCGAAACTTAAAAGAAGTAGGGAGAAGCAATATCCCGCCAGGAAAACTCAACGAGATACACAAGAACCGAAAACTTGCGCCCAACGGCGAAACGTTACAAGCAACGCAGAGAAACATACGATGTGAAACACGCTCCACAACGACCAACTCAACGCCACAAGTAGAGATATAGTAAAACCAACGAGTGACAAGCGTCAACAAACAGATAATACAATCAAGTCAATTATCCAAACAATCACAAAACACAAAGCACTTGTTACAAGAAAACACGCACAGTCAAGAAAATAGAAAATATACACAAAACGATCCACAAGGACAATCACAAAAAAAAAAAAAATTCGGACTACGCCGAAATCTTCACAACCACACTAGGCATCTCCGTGTCCTTTCGGAGCAGAGACACAAACATGATCTCCAAACCTCTCAGCTACCGTCTCGCAATGCATAGCTCGGTGATCCACCTGGCCACACTCGAAGCAACTGACTAACGGTGAACGACAATTCTTCACAATACGAGACCAGACAACAACAATCGGACAACCACGATTGAACAATAATAATTGAACAACAACTACCGAACAACAATGATCAAACAACAACGATCGGACAACAACGATCGGACACCAACGACCGAACAACAATGATCGAACAATAACGATCGAACAACAATGATCGAACAACAATGATCGAGCATCAACGGTCAAACGACTCTGAAGTTCATACTTCAACTCAAGACATTAAAAGAACTTGTAGATCTGAAAGACGCTAATTTCGGACAAGGTTCATAAGAATCTAACCGAATCGGAATAGTCATAACGATAAAAAGATTGATCCGAAATAAGGTCACAACCCGTTTGAACGATGGCAACCGAGATACTAAACAAGTTCAAAAAGTATCAACGAACACGAGCGAGTCGATAGAATTGGGAAAGAGAAAATGCAGAAGTCAAAAATAATACGAGTATTACATTCGACCTCTCATAAAAGAAATGTCGTCCCCGCGACTAACAACAACGGAAGCAGGGTAACAGCATAAAAATAAATCGACAGAAACATCTTTCATGGGCCTCTCAGAGCAGATCCTGATATCTCTGCCAAAGCTCGTACCCCGGCAGAGTTGGTAACTAATTCGCAAAATGGATTCTGTGTCCTTCGAGTCCACACTTGTAATCTGCTACTAGCGGGGAAGGACAATTTGCACGTGCATGCCCCGGCACATCACGGTTAAAACACCTCGGCTCGGCATACCAAATATACAAATGCTAGATACACTGGAACATAACATTGCAAACAACATACTGGAGATGCCAACTCAGCATAACATATCAACACATACAAAAATCACAATAACAACGACATCGTTCGATGATTACAACGGCCCGAACGATAACCAGCATACAATTACTAAACATCACGAAACAACCACGTATGTACACAATCATACAAACTCAAGTTCTAACAGCTCGCACGGGTGCAATAACACGCAAATCACCACAAAGCGACAACATTCAATACCAACATCTCACGTCTCACAGAGGGCTAACACAACAAATGCATGGCAAACGATTCAACGTTCACGCCACCAATTCGATCCTAATCGGGAGCTAACATTCTAACAATAATGCGAACATCATACATACATTCTCGGACCGCAAACAGTAATGATAGGTTTTAAAAACGAAAACCACATTTTTGAGAATAATTTTGGAAATACCAGTTAATCTTGAGTATCACCTTTCAAAAAGTAGTACAAACATCGTTATCGAGACCTTGAAAAAAATATCTTGCGTTTGATAAGAATGAGGACACTTTTCTTTTAGTGAAAAACTTTCAGAAATATTTGACCCACAGGTCTAAGCAAATGCGTTTCTAAATCTTTGAAAATATCTCAAAATATTTTGGTCCTCGAAGTGAAATAAATTTGAAACCTACAGTGGCACTAGTAGGCATCTTGAAAATACCGCGAGAAAATAATCCATTTGAAAAGTACGTCTCAAAATTTATTTTCTAAGATACTCAAGGTTTTCAGAAATTTAATAGGCCAGAATGCCCAAAACTCACACGTACCAACATTTGCTTAACCAACTCGTAGTACACGCATCAAATCGTTCAAAATCAAGACATTACATTTCTTTTACTGGAAAACAAACAGTCGATAATATTACATGCCGTGGATTCCGCGCCATAACCCACCAGGCTAAAAACCGTTTACAAAACCATTTCAAAATACACCAAAAGGCCGATGACGGTAGTATTTCCCAAAACTCACAAAATCATTTATCAAACCGTCATAAAACATTCAAGGCCAAAATGCCAAAACTCGGTTTAGAGAATCGGTTTTACAAAATAAAACTCAGTTTGCAAAATACTGAAAGTCATTTTGAAAGAACTCACGCAACGGATAAAATACAGTTCGAAAATACATTAGCAGTGACACCGCTTCTCATATAAATAAAATATGAAAGTCGAATACCCACATATCACGAAATCAAAATCCACAAAGAGATTCCATCACTCAACAACTAATCATACAAGTAGCTCATGTCACACGAGGCACAACACAAAAAAGGGATACTTACATCCACAGGTCGCATGAAGATAATGATCGCCCACGATACTAATCACGACCAACCAACTCAGACGACGCGTCGCGACACGACTCAGTCAGACAAAATCCGACGAGACAAAACTCAACAGACACCACTAAACCCGACAGCCTAGGTTTCCACAACCTAAGCTCTGATACCATTTATGTAACACCCCCAATCCGCTCAGGGATATTACACGTCGTAGACCCTTTCCTCAAGGATCTACCTGTTAGGATTGTATACTACAAAGCATACTTTATGCTTGTATTACCTAATTTCCCTTTACTACCTATGAGAATATTAATTACATTTAATCACATGTTTTGCATATTAATTCACGTTATGGTTATGCAAATGAAATGTCTAATTATTTTATATTGTAGATAATGTGGTGTGTTGGTGTCACACGGAAGATCACATTATCGGTGCCTTATAAAATAATATAATAGTTCACAACCTATATAATTATTAGACAAATTATATAAAAGGTTGTAGTGTATGCTTGAGAATAGTTGGTCTTGACTATTAGCAATCATTAGCGTATTTGCATACGTTGAACTGGATCGAGGTGAGATAGTGTCTTCTGTACTGACTGTAAGAAGAACGTAAATCTCGGATAATTATTATTTCTTAATTCTAAGTATATAATATTTAATTGTGTATTTATAATAATTATTGCTTTGATTTATCATAGGTGAGAGTCAAAATGATCGACTCAATAAGCCTCGTATCTTGGGCAATAATATTGTTTATACGACAGTTATTATTATTACTAGAAATTGTGTCCCCACTCGTGCGGGTTGATGATGTCCCCTTGAGGAGCTCGATAATGATTATTATATTAAACCCTGTAGGTGGATTTAATTCTGATATAATAATAAGGTTCGAGTGGTACTACTCTTGGATAAGATATTAATTAATTAAAGCTGTCAGTAGCTTATAATTAATTAATAGACATTCGATATCTTAAACACGGGAAATAATATATTTAATAAGGAGCCCAATTTCATAATTTGGGATTTTGGTAGGAAGTGCAATATCAACTTTTTAGTGGCCTAAGTTGATATTAATAGATTCATTATATTAGGAAGAGTCCTAATAGGGTAAGATGAATTTATTAAGGAGTCCTTCCATAATCCTCCTTCAGATCCCTAGTAGTAGTCCAAGAGCCTATAAATAGGACATATGGGTGGATGGCCGATTTTCATCACTTTCATACACAAGGAATTTCGATTTTTCTTCTAAGTGTTTAATTGTGGATCTTGACTTGTGTCTTTGATTCCACAATTGAGAGAATACTTTAATTCTTGCTACATGTAGGAATTACTTGAAGAAAAGAAAATCGAGAATTGTGAGGCATAGAAATCGGCCGATCCATAGGTGTCCAAACAAGATCCGGTAGCTCGTTGCCCACACACCGTCCGGTTAAAGGCGGATCATACTCTAGAAGATCTAAAGGTAGAAATACAAGGCGATCAAGATGGAAGTAACCAATACTCTTCAAAAGGTAATATCCTATGATCTTTGGATCTAGATTAGGATATTTTAATTATCAAAATATTTAATTAATAAATAATAAATAATATTTAAATTGCTTATTAGTCATAGTAATTAATTAATTAGCATGCCTAAATAGATCCAATGCTCATAGATGCGTAAAACGCGATTATCATCTTTCCCAAACTTCGCTTCCGCTGCGTTTTACTTTCCAACACTACCAGACTGTAAACAACATCAAACATCTCAACAATGCCTTTAAGGCTAAAATGACTCAGTAGACCGATTTGGTCTTTCAATAAATACATACAACTCAATACATGCCCACGCAGGGGTCGAATACAAAATGCTCTCATACAACGGGTAATTATACTGCAGCGGAAATAAAATATGACTGAACCAATACAACAACGTACGGGTCCTCATGTGATTAGTATCGATCATCTTTCATCATCCTTCGCTCCGACCCTGTGTTATGCTCCCAAAACCTGAATGCAAAAACAGACATCCACCCCCCGAATACTTTGGGGTTAGCAAAACTCCACTGTTTTGCTAGTGCAAGTATAAAATAGAAATACGAGCCATACAATTCACATTCCACGAATAACAATAACCAGGAATCCTCAAAAAGCCAAACGTAACGAAAAGTACTTCCCGAGGCAAGAGTTTGGGAAAAACATTCCAAAATCGAAAGATCACCAATCAGGGGAAACAATTTATAAAACAGTTTAAAATGCCATCGAGAGTTTTAATAGAAAACAATTTAGGATTACCGAATCCTCCTCTTTCCAAAATCAACAAGGGTCACAGCCCAAAGGTTTTGTTTTCACAAATGAAACCAACAACAATACACAAGGTTAAAACCCACGTCACGCGTCCTCAACGGACATAAAATACACACGCACTCGTGAAGTTTTACTCGTGAATCCAGGGCTATACCATTGGACTCCCTCCGTGGCCCCGTCGAACCCTCCCGAGGTGAGCAAACACATTCACAAAACATACACGCACAGGCATCGCCTAGGACCGGGACGAAGCCACAAATCCCACCCGAGGCCTCTAAGGACCCTCCCGAGCTGGCTAGCGAAACAAACTCAAACCACCCATAAGTTATCTTGACATCGTACTCGCAAGTACCGATTCTCGGAGCCCTCTCCAGACCTACCCGATTAGATAACCTTATGGTCAAATCATACACACTGGCTGTACTCGCAAGTACACGCCGTTGGAGGCCTCACAGGTCCCTAGCCGGTCAAACATCAATCGAACATACCCACAAGTTATCGTGACATCGCACTCGCAAGTGACGATTCTCGGAGCCCTCTCCATACCTACCCGAATTGATAACCTTGTGGTCAAATCATCAATGCATCGAGTTCACAACAACAAGGGTTTCACATTTGCCACAATCACAAACACATCAAATCATGAGTTAATGCAACCAACACTTAGCAAAATACCACGTCAAACCATAACGCACCGAAAAGAGATAATATGTGTATATATATTATCAAAGCATAACAACAACAATAACAACAAGCGAATTCATAGGGTTCACTTAATCATTCACGGGGCACAATATTCACAAAACACACGTGTTTTGAAAGTGAGCCCTTAACGAGGCTAAACCGAATCTTTTGAAAGTTCAAATCAAACGATCAAACAAACACATAGAGACGATCACTAATTATCATATTCACAAAACAAGAATTGTATGGACAAGGTACTTGCCTAGGAACCATGTTCGTAACAAGACGACGGATGGAATGCGGTCGAACAGCCCCGAACGCCCGAACACTATCAAGAACGCGATAGCACCGAAATTACTACGGGAAAACACCACACGAATCATCAATCACCAACAGAATTCAACATCGGAATCATCGAGCACCTATAATCCTCCGTAAAGAACAATAAAACATGATTACGACGAGAATCAAGGCCGAAAACAACGGAAATCCCAACAAACTATCAAAGGGAACTCATTCGTACATTTAATCGAACATTAAATGTTCAAGACCCTTCAAGAACAAAGAAATCACCCCTCGGGTCGAACGAACCAAAGGTACGAGTATCCAATGTCCGTAGAACAAGTTCAAAACAACGTTTATACAACAATTAATTGATCAAAAATGGATTGGAATCGAAATCAAAAGAAAAATCCCCAAAATCTTCAAAAACATGGGTTCAAGCCAAAATACCTTGATTCGGACGAAGAACACGGATTTGATGTTGTTAGTCCACACCAAGAACTTGAATAAGATGAATTCCCTGAGATAAACCGCCCACAAATCGCCATAGATGGAAGGAGGAAAAATAGAGGAGAAAAATGAAGTTTTCTCCTCGAAAATCTGCTGAAAAAGTGCAGAAAAAGCCCGTATGCCGCGGCCTGGGTCGAGTGTGCCACGGCCCGCGGTACAGCCCGCTCCAGCACCAAAAAGGCACATGGTGCAGTCTTAGCTATTTCGACCATAACTCCTTCGTCCGGACTCTGATTGACTCACCGTTTGAACCATTGGAAAGCTAACTTGATGCTCTATAACATTCCTAAGATTCAAAATTTTTGGAGTTTCCAAGAATTTATGATGATTTTACAAAGTCGAACTCATACTTGAAAAAGTCGCTTAAGAACACGGAACTCAATAAAACCACACCGAAACGAACTCGGATGACAAAAAGTGTAGAATTAATCATTCTCGGAATGATGAAGCGGTCACAATAGAATCACTAAGATGGACTTCCGCCAAGAAAAGAAAAATTATTGGAAATCGAAACTGCGGATATTACATCAAGAGCTCTACTCTGATAATCCTTTAAGGTGGTGCAGGCGAGCCCAGAAATGTAGTCACGAATCTTCAGTTTCATCCGTCTGGAAAAGTGGAAAATTTTTCGCTCTCCTCTCTAACTTGGGCCTTCACAAAGCCCAACTCCTAGTTGTAATCAGCAATAGCTTGAGAAACAGGAATATCCCGCGGCTGAGCATCATAAAAAGCATGGACTCGAGCCTGTTTAACTGGCCACGGGCAATATTCGGTCTCCATCAGGTCTTTAAACTCGACCCATGAAGCAACATGGTCCTTGGGCTCAACAACCTCCCACCAGTCAGTAGCATTCCCAGTGAGAAAATACTGGGCAATAGGGACCTTGCGATCCTCGGGACAGTTGGTGGCAACAAAGACCTTGGATACCTCCTTGATACACCCCTCCCAACCAATCGGGTCTGAAGCCCTCGAAAACTGAGCAGGATGCATCTTGATGACATCCTGAAGCCAGCGATCTGCTCCTCCCCGAGTAGCATGGGCCGGAGTCGGGTTCTGAACCGCCTGAGCTATCACACCCATTTGGTTCACCATTTGTTGCATCACAGCTGCAACACCCAGATCGGCGCCACCACCGGTTGTGCCCTCTTGAGTAGCATTATGGCTCTGATGACCATCAGTACTACTGGCCCCAGAATTGTGTGATGTGGCCGCCTCACTGGCTGCCCCACGTCCCCGACCGTGTCCACGACCACGGCTGCGACCTCTACCTCGGCCTCTCCCAGCATCCATACTGAAGATAAGAGGTAGCAAATGCAATTCGATGATAAGTACGAGAGAAAAAATAGTCACAATTCAAGAATCGGAAGTACGAAACAAGGAAACAAGGAATCGAGTAAGGAAAACTTACGAGCACTGGAAGTACCGAGATGATGGAAGCGGGGTGACCATATACCTAGTTCTCCAATACCATTTTCTATAATACCCCCAAGATATTCATGGAATATTACAGTGCCGTGGATCCCTACATGGGACCCACCAGGCTAATTAAGAAATACCACTCGTCTAACTATCTTAGTTAGCGAGAAAACACACATCACCAGAACGAAAATAAATGAAACGCCCAATATAACCGGCAAAACGGACATCACTGACAATCATAAATAACATATAATAATACAAACTATAACCCCAGTAGAAATGCCTAAGTACTCGCGAGTACTTTCTATAAGTTCACAAGTTTAAAGAAAACAACCGCATTAAAAAAGACAACAGAAATGAAGAGACTCAATTGCACACATCATCAACGCTGACCAGCATCCTCGTACAGCCCCAGTGCCCGATCGTCCAGCTGAACATAATCTGAAATTCATAACAAGAATTTTCCCAAACCGGGTCCCCAAAGAGGTTAGCAATTCCGCTAGTACAAGTAACCAATGAACAACTTACACCTTACCCATATAGTTAAAGCATGCAAATGAGAAAATCATCAGTTTGAAACACACATTTCCGGAAATGCCATCACCCAAAACACATTTATAAAATGCACCACGATTAACCGTGGACCCACGCCTCTGTGGACCCCTACCGAGACCCCGTCGGATCTAACCCGTAGTGGTTAAAAGCCAAACTCGTGGATCCACGCCTCTGTGTACCCCTACCGAGACCCCGTCAGATCCAACCCGTAGTGAGCGTACACACACGTTACTCATGCAATACTACCATGTTAAGCATGTACGTTCATTAATGGTACTTGCCTCGATTATCACGACGAAAAGACGGAATGAAACAATTGCGGTTGCGAGAAAATGGACACACCAAACCTAGACGATTCGTCAAACACCATTACAACCGATTCGACAAGAATAAAAATAACGGAAGACACCCGAAATCCCACCTACGATTTATGTAAGTTCGTATAAAACAACGACGAGGACGGATCGCAACCAAACCCTCTCGTTTTCACAAATAACACAAAACTTACCATGAATCCGTAAGGAAAATAAGAATACCACCAAGATTAATCATATACATCATGGATTAATCAACAATACAGAACGAATCGGAAAAAAACTCAAAACCCCCCAAATTTCCCAAAAATAGGGTTCTAGGAGATTACCTTGGATTTAGGACGGAGAAAGAGGAGTAAGATGATGATAAACTTCACTTGGGACACAACAATCGATCTCTCAACGAACTCCACGGATAAAACTCAAAAATCGCTCAAATCTCTCCTCGGAACACTGCTCTCGGACGAAGTGATAAAAAGATGAAGAATGGCGAAATGAAGGTTAACTCAGGTTTATAAAACCTGCTCACGCGTTACGTACGATAACATACTGAGGTTAACGTACGTTAAGATCATTACGTGCGTAATACTCGGGTGATAACACACGTAATAGTCCGGCAGAACAATCTGCCCAATCTGCTGTGGTCGATAGCATACGCTACACTATCCAGTTTAGCGTACGCTATAAAGGACTTACGTACGTAACAGCCCCGCGTTAACGTACGTAAGGGCTTGGCAAAAATTGGACAGAAGCCACTGCCCAAAACGCTGAAGGCCATAGCGTACGTTAACACTAAGGTATAATGTACGTTATACAGGTAACGATAGCGCACGCAAGAAAGCGTGCATAACGTACGTTATGCATGCGGCGATTAATCTTGCTAAGCGATTAAGCTGCTCGGGCGTCTGAAGTCGAGACGCAACACAAGGACAGAACCCAAAAACGCGGATACGAAATATTCACGACGATGAAGCTAAGCGCTGAAAGAAAATACAATTCCAACTACCGGGAAATCCGAAATACGACAATAGAAGATAAAATTCCCTAAACTTATAGGAAATTACGAAACGGCCCAAATATCGAAAAACTCGATACGACGTCAGATTAACAAACCGAAACTCACAACACGAACAACTCAACCATACGAACTCGTGTAACCAAATAAACTACAAATCGAACGAGTTTTACGAGAATCGAACGTACATACGACAACACATCACATAAAACAAAATTACATAAAAACATCTCTGAAACTCGTCCAAATGGAAAAACTCCAAGAATAAAATAGATTCAAAACATCAAAACGGTTACAAATGAGTCACTAAAAACGAAAAATACACACAAATGAAAATTCCAGAAAAAGAAAAATGTGGATATTACATTTGACAACGCTTAACCATCCCAACCGCCTTCTTGCTCATTGCCGGCCAGAAAAACCAGTTCTTAATGTTTGGCTAATTAGTGCCCTTCCTTTGGTGTGATCACCACAACACCTTTCATGAATTTCTTCCAGTATGCCCCGCCATTCTTCTTCCGAGACGCGCCTCAGGTATGGCTCGAGGTATGATCTTTTATATAATTCATTATTAATGCAACAGAACCTCGCTCTCCTCCGTACGATTTTTGCTCTTTCCTGCCTTTCAGTTGGTAGCTCCGCTCTTCTCAGATATGCTAACAAGGGAGTTCACCAATACATTATCTCGTTTACCTCCATCACCTGTTTTGCGATGCTACTCCGAGCTGCTTCTAAAATTATTACTGTTCGCGAGCGACAATCCACCAAGGAACTTTCCATTTTTGCTAAATAATAAGCTTTTAAATTTTTCACCCTGGGAATATGGATCAACTCCCATTCTCCTAGCTTTTTGACGGCCTCTTTCACCTCTTCGATGTACCTCTTCATCCGCTCCTAATTTACTTCAAATTTTCCTCCTACATGTTGCCTGACCAGCTGGGAATCAGAGTAAGCTATAAGTCTTCGCGCACCTAAGTCTATTCCCAGTTGTATTCCTTTAACTAGGGCTTCATACTCGGCCTCGTTGTTGGAGGCTTTGAAATCAAATTTTACGGCATACTCTAGCTGCTCACCTTCCGAGGTAGTCAGAACTATCCCTTCTCCGGAGCCACCAGTCATCGCTGATCTATGAATATGTAGAAGTCATTGCCATTTCGGAAGCGATGGTGTGGCCCCTTCTTGAATGAAATATGCCAGAGCCTAGCTTTGATCGCTGTTCTTGGTTCATACTCCATGTCATACTCCCCTATTCCCAACGCCCATTTTACCAGGCGACCTGACGCGTTAGGTCGCCCTAGTGTCTCTCTCAGGGGCAAGTTGGTTCGCAGCTTTATGCGGTGGGCTAGGAAGTACGGTCTCAATTGTCGAGTGGTAACTATTAATGCTAGGGCTCCTTTCTCTAGCTCGGAGTAGTTCCGTTATGCCCCTTGCAAATTCGGCTCGTATAATAGATAAGCTTTTGCTGGTTCGTTTCTTCTGTTAATAAGACCGAGCTAACCGCCCCTTTTCTGACTGATAGGTATAATATGAGCTCCTTTCGTGGTATTGGCTTGGTGAGCAGGGGCAACTCGGACAAATATTCCTTTAATTTTTCGAAAGCTGCTTGTGCTTCGGAGGTCCATTCGAACTTGTTCCATTTTCTTAAGAGTTTAAAAATGGGAATCCCTTCTCGGCTGAGCGAGATATAAATTGGCTCAGCCCCGCTATTCTCCCTGTCAGTACCTGGATATCCTTGATCTTTTTAGGAGGATTCATTTGTAATACTACTTTGACTTTTTATGGGTTGACTTTAATTCCTTGCTCCGTGACCACGTATCCTAGAAATTTTCCTGATTTTACCCCAAAAGAACATCTCAATGGGTTGAGCTTCATTCCGTATGTGCGCATATTTTTGAACGTTTCCTCTATATCTCTGATATGCTCTCCTGCTTTTACATTTTTTACTAGCATATCATCCATATAGACTTCCATGTTCCTGCCGATTTGGGATTTAAAGATTCTATCGACCATCCTTTGATATGTGGCTCCCGCGTTCTTTAACCCAAAAGGCATGCGCACATAACAAAATGTTCCTTTTGATATCACGAAGCTGAACCTATTTTTATCCTCGTGTGCGAGGGGAATCTGATGATATCCCCGATAGACATCCATCATGCTGAGCAATTCGCACCCCGAGGTGGAGTCCACTAGCTGATCAATGCGGGGTAATGGGTAGTGATCCTTCAGACATGATTTGTTTAGGTCTCGGAAATCCATGCACATTCTCCATTTTCTTTGCTTTTTCCTACCATGACAGCATTGGATAATCACTCTGGAAACTGAATTTCCATTATGTGTCCAGCTCGGAGGAGCTTGTCAACTTCTTCCCCAATGATTCCATCCATATTCGGCCCAAAGTACCTCCTCTTTTGCTTTACCGGCCTTACGGTTGGGTTGATGTTTAATCTGTGTTCAGCGACTGTTGGGCTTATTCCTACCAGATCCTTGGCTGCGAACGCGAAGATATCCACAAATCTTCTTAGCAAGTGGATCAGACTTTCCCTTATCCTGCCATCCAACCGATTTCCCACGCGAGTTTTTGTTTCTGGCTTTCCTGGAACTAATTCTATCTCCATCAACTCCTCATTAGGCTTGACACCTTGTTCCTGAGCTTCCTCGAGCGCTTTTAATTTCTTCTTCTTCTAAAACTCCGGATTCGGGCCTCTCAGCTCGGGCGTCCTCTTACTACGTTGCACTCCCTGTTTTACCGTTGTTTGGTAGCAAGACCGGTAAACAAACTGATCTCTAGCTATCTCCCTCACCTCGCTTCCTATGGGGAATTTTACTTTCATGTACGAGATGTATGCCACCGCCTCAAACTTGTTTAGCCCCAGCCGCCCTGAGTGTCTTAACCTTCCAGTGAGGTATCCGGCCCAATACTACCGGGAGTACCACCTCTCCGACTGGATGCACCTTGGTCATGCAGAACCCGTAAAGTGCCGTATCTATTTTTCTTAATTCAACCTCGAGCTTCATTTGTTTGAAACAGTCATAGAACAATATATCCACTGAGCTTCATGTATCGATGAAGACTCTTTGTACGTCATAACTAGCAATCTCTGCTGTGATGACCAATGCGTCATTATGGGGCATGTGTATCCCGCTATAGTCCATAGGGCTAAATTGGATGACAGGCCCGCTACTCACAGAGGCGACCTCTTTAAACTGATGATACCTAGCCTTTCGCGTGTGAGCTTTTCTGGCCTGATTAGAGCTTCCGTCGGTTGGTCCTCCTGATATCATATGAATAACTTCTTTCTCAGTTGGGGGGTAGCGGTTCCCCGAGTAGCTTCTCTTTTCATCCCCATACCCCAATAGGGTACGGGTGGTTTCTTCCGACCTCAATTCCTTTGCTGATATGTGAACTTCATTAGATGCCCTACTCGGACCAGCCTTTCGATCTCGTCTTTGAGGTGTTTGCACTCGTCTGTTTTATGTCCATAATCATTGTGGAATCGACAGTAAAGCTCTGACTTTGGTTGAGTAGATCCACTAAAATGAGATATAGGTCAATCAATAACCCTACTCATCTTACCCTCGACTGCTTCCAGAACCTGCACTATTCTCATTGTTAATGGGCTGTATTGGTCAAATCTCGGTCGTTTTAGGTTGGTCTCATTCTTTCTCCAGTCCGTGTTTCGATATGTGTTTCCACGGAGCACTTCCTCCCGGGGTAGATTTCCTCGAAAGGTATACACCTCGCACTGCACCACCCTGCTATCTCCTCCTTCCCCATCCTCAGATTTTTCTTGCAATTCTTCCATATCTTTCTCGGCTTCTTCAACATTGATGTATTTTGAACATCGTGCTACGACCTCGTCATACGTTCGGGCCAGCTTTTTAGCCGACGTGCGTAGCAACCTGGGCTTTAATCCCTGCATCAAAGCGCTTGTTTTCACTTTTTCAGATGACGAGTGCCTCTCCGAAGTATTGCTTGATACTGAACAAGGACATGAATGTCTTCTGGTGTGCCCTAGCGCTTGCGAAGTGAGTTAGGAACGCCGAGCTGAAAGTCTTGAAGCTAGTAATCGTCCCTGGGGGTATCTGGTGGAACCAGTCCTGAGCTGATTCCGTCAACGTAGCCAGAAATGCTCTGCAGCTCACGGAATCCGAATATCGGTGTAATACGGCAATGTTTACGATTCAGTACAAATGTCGGGTAGGATCCGAGAGCCCATCGTAGGTGAAAGTGACCGTCCTAAACCCGTACGGGAGTTCAGCCTGTAGTATGCTCTCCGAGAAGGGGTGGCGTGGATTAGTCTTTGCGCCCTTCCCCGCAACCATTCGTCGTAATTCTTCTAGCTCGTCTTGCATACTAGATATCAAGGGGTCCAGCGTTCTTTCCTGTTTAGATTGTTCCCATGTTCTTGGATAGCTTTCCCCATGTTCTTCCATCCAAGAGGATGGGTATTATTTTTCGCGGTATTTTTCGTTTTTCAACCTCCCGGCTCTTCTGGATTGCACTAGCAATTATGTCGGCTAAGGCTTCTTTTGTCAAGGTGATTGTGCTGGGTGTAGCTTCTTCTCCATGGGTGATAGGCGTTTTCCAGAGTCGATTCTCCACCCGCAGCTGCTAGTTGCTCTTCCAAATTTCGGGGTATCAGCTCCCCAATTTTCTTCTGGACTGCCTCTTCCGCCATTATTGATCTCACGACTCAACTCAATGAATGACTCGATGTCACAGTTCCCACAAACGGCGCCACTTGATGAAACCGAGCTGATCCGTCACCAAGAACCGGGTTAATCTCAGAAGTTTATCTAAGAAAACCCGAATATGTAAAGTATTGCTCTCTCTTTGTGCTTCTTTCTCTCTAGAATACTTCTCTCTGTAATACTAAAAAATGCCTGTCCTTTAAGAAGAGAGACTTCTTCCTTATTTATATAAGGGAGGAGCCGCCTTCTCTTGTGAGGCCTCTTTCTGATTTTAGGGAAGATCCCAGATATTCAGGGATTTAGACTGCAGCTTCCCATCCCTGGATATCCGGGATTTGGGCTGCGGCTTATCCTTTCCTAGATTTCCGGGATTCTGTCAGGTGGGTCAGATCCCAGTCTTTCGGAAGCCTGATCTTCACGAGCCCAGCCGTTACCGATCTCGGGTTGCGATTCTATAGGTCGGCCTATTTTATGGAAGGCCTCATAGGTCGGGCCATTCTGTTATCCCATAAAGAGGTCGGGAGGTTGGTTCACTGACCTAGGGATGGGCCAGTCAGGTCGTACTAACTCCGCTCGGGCCTTTCCTTTTTATCCGGAGGTCGGTTCATTTTGGGCTTCTCAAGACCGGCCTTTTAGGAGGTCTACATTTATCGTCCTATCACTAACCTTATCATAAACCTGAATAGTGAATACGTATAAAAATAGACTTTTCTACCGCCAGGTCAGGAAATCTTGGCCTGATATTAGGCCGATACTAAAATACATATTTTTTAATATTTGTTGATTCCAACCCGCATCAACCCCAGCAATAAGAATATACAAACTGAAATCGACAAATATGAACAAATATGTAGTATAATTAAGATATATTTTTTTTATCGTTAGGTTAGGAAAACTTGATTTTATATTGGTCGGTGGTAAATTACATATTTTTTCAAATTTGTTGATTTCAATCGCACAGTTCAATCATATCAAGAAAAATATATAAACTGAAAATAATAAATATAAAAAATATGTAATTTTAATATCCAAGCACCCATAAAAATATGATAACAGTTCAACTCTAATTTTTGGGTCACCCATCAGACCAATAGCTGATGGCCCATGGGCTTGGTCTAAAGTCCCAAGAAATAAGAATCTAGGGTTTCGTTCTAGTATATATTTGCCGTCCACCAGTTCCCATCAAATGACTATTACCGTCAAATCCCTAAGCTTCGATTTCCTTGTTCTTTCATTCAAATTCGTAAGGTAAATATCCTCGTTCTATTTACTCGCGTTTTTTTTTTTTGTTTGCATTCTCTGCCGAGAAAGTTCGGTGTGTTTAGGGCTCCGCGCAGTCTTTGTCAGCGAAGAAGATGAGGCCCATTTTCTGCGGAAATTTTGAGTACGAGACTCGACAATCGGACCTGGAGCGCTTGTTTTCCAAATATGGAAGAGTTGATCGCGTGGACATGAAATCTGGTAAATCGGGAATGTTTCTTTTTTCTATTGAGCGATTTTATATATTCTTTTCCCACGGAGTTTTGATTGTGATTCTTGTTTATTTTATTTGATTAATCGCCTCTTGTTTTTGGCGTGAGTTGTGAAATCACCTAAAGTAGTTTTCGATTCTAACTGGAAACAGGTACTCTTGGAGACGCTGTTAAAATTAATGTATTAGTTGATTGGGGTTGATTGGTAATGTGGGTTTGCCTATCCTCCAAGTTTTTCCTGAGATAACTAACTGAAGAAAGCATTTGTAGATAGATGTTTAGTTACATGAAAAAATTGACTTCCTTTCAGAAATTCAATGGCAGGTTTAGTGCCAAGTCATACGAAAGAAGCAGCTGTGGGAATTTGTTTAGTTTCTTAAAGGAAATTCATGATATTTTCTAGTGAATTTCATTGGATAATTATTAACTCACACGAGCAACCAATAGTTCAACTTTCACTGGATGTATTTTTGGTTTGTCGATGATGATCAGCATTGTCATTCCTTTTTCCTTCAGTTGAGACTCTAACATTTGTCCACAACGGATGGGTCATACCCTGTGAACGTCTGGTTGCCAGCTATACATTAGTTTAGCTGTGGTAAACATTGAATTGAAAAGTATTGGTTCTTTTCACTCTACGGAATGCATAATGCTTACACATAACCTGTATGTATGACATTGCGAAGTTTATCTTAGAAAACGCCAATTAAAGTAAAGTTCGGCACCTTGAAAAAAAATGGCAGGAAGCTTAGATATCTGTCAAAGGTCTCCGTATTTAAGTGTTTGTTTTTACGCAGGAACATCTACTAGGGAAAATGAGCTTCTATTTTGGCTTGCCATCTTCTCTGCAATAAAATTCTCTAATGCAAAGGCAACCTACGTGCTTACCTGTTCTCCTACTAGCTGATGGAAATGTTCTACATCTCTTTCACCCACTATTTCCTTTGATACTTCTCCATGCCTAACATTTACAAGAAATGGTAATGGTATCATGACATGCCTACCACAATAAAGATAATGGATCTGTTTGTCAATTCATCATGCCATGCTTGCCATCAGTTATCATAAGGCGATCAATGAGTTCTGTCATGCCATGTCTTCCATTTACTGAATTCGTCTCTGAAAAATGGTGAAGCATGCATATCAATGACTACGCAACCATCACAATGATCTAGCATTAAATTGCCTCCATTATTCATCTTTACTTAGTTCTCCATGCAAGGGCTCTACATCCTTGCTTTCATCCGAACCTTCACATATTTGCAGGTGTTGTACTTTATTCCAATCTCAGGAAAAATCATCTCCTGAATTAGTGATGCAACTGTGAAAAGTAAGGGTGTAGTGCGATGTTAATTTATAATGGCCTGTTTCTCATACTCGTTGTTTTACCTTCAGGGTTTGCATTTGTTTATTTCGAGGATGAACGTGATGCTGAGGATGCCATCCGTGGTCTTGACAATATACCTTTTGGGTATGACAGACGCAGATTGTCAGTAGAATGGGCCAAGGTAATGTTTGCCTTTGTGAGGTATCTAAACTTGAGGTTGATCTAAGTAAAAAAAAACCGGCTAACTTACAAAATTACTTAAATACTCGTGTTTAATAACCGTGGACCTACAGGTTATTTCTCTGAAGTTTTTTGAGAATGTGTGTGCTGTTCTATCCTTTAAACAGGGTGAACGCGGTAGACACCGTGATGGGAGTGACGGGAGGGCTGCAAATCAGAGGCCAACTAAAACCCTCTTTGTGATCAACTTTGATCCTGTGCGTACCAGAGTCCATGACATTGAACGACACTTTGAGCCTTATGGGAAGGTTCTCAATGTACGCATTCGTAGGAACTTTGCATTTGTGCAATTTGAAACCCAGGAGGATGCTACCAAAGCTTTGGAGTGCACCCACATGAGGTAATGAATCTTTAATGAAATACATCCATAGCTAATAATGTGGTACTGTCGCACAATAATAATATATTTGCTTTTGCTTTGTGTTGGCTGACAGACCATCGATATCTGTTTGTAAATTTTGCAGTAAGGTTCTTGACAGGGTTGTTTCTGTTGAGTATGCCCTGAGGGATGACGATGAAAGAGGTGGAATTCGTGATAGCCCAAGAAGAGGTTTTGGAAGGCGTGGTGGGGACAGTCCTTATCGAAGGTCGCCTAGTCCAGGGTACCGACGTGCTCGACCCAGTCCCGACTATGGGCGAGCTCGTAGCCCAGTTTATGACAGGTACAATGGTCCTTCGTATGACAGGCCAAGGATTCCTGAGTACGGGAGATACAGAAGGTAGATTTCATGGTCGGGTTAATCGGCTGTTTCTGCTGGTACTCTTAAGTTCATGTACTTTATATATTTTTATTTTTACGATACATTCAAATAATTAGTTCAGTAATAAAGTCGAATCTTTTGCATAATATGTACCAACAACAATTTTGTTCAAGGTCTTATAAGGGTGTATATTTACATTCTCTCTTGTTCTTCGCAGTAGGTCGCCCGTCCGGAGATCATGAACTTGATGAGGAGTTCCTATACGAAACTTCCTCTTCTTGATGCAGAGTTCCAAGTAAAAGTTTTTACGTGTTGTTTATGCGTCTGTAAATCCGCTAGGTACCTACCGTTGGATCATGTCGAGAACAAGCTTATAAACTAGTCTGAAACCGTATAAGCTACTATTTCTAATTGTCTATTTTGACATCTGTGGGTTTGTTTTGATTATTTAGTTGCTGCGTTATTTGTATTATGTTGGTTTATTTCTTGAGGTTCTATTTGCATTTGTACTATGATTCTCGGAGCTATCTGTGGATTTTAGTTGATATCATTATCAACTGTTTGAGCGTGGGGCACTTGACAGTACCCTATAAGCTACCTTTCGTTATTTCGTCTGTCGTCGGCTTTACATGCAATATTTCATCTTGAATTGCTCTGTATGTGGCTTCTGTTGTTGCAAACTTAGATTTTTAATCCTTCTCGGTTAGTAACTACTGAATTAGCGATGTCCAACTATCCATGACTAAAAATATACTTGTCTCTTTTTGAGAAGTCTTGCTTGAGAAATGGCCTTGGGTTATTGTTGATCAGTCATTGCATAAGATACCTCTAAAGGAAATTGCTTTTGTTGAAACTTGAATGGTAATTTAAGATTAGATGAAGTCAGCTTATGTTCTTGGCATTACTTTCCAACAGAATCTTTGTTTCCAAAAAAACTGTTCGAAGCCCTTGAATCCTTGAGTAAGTCGTTTATGTTCATTATAATGTGACAATCTTTTCGCAAAAAAAGTTAAATTTTTGGGTCCCCATTAATATGTTCGATGAAGTTCATTGCCTATGAAGCTTGGAGAACATATGCGTTTAAACTGCTCTGCAAACTTGATTTGGTTCAGATATATACATGTGTATTAATGTGGTGGTGCATATAAATACAACATAAGGCATACTGTAAATATACTAGTAATAAAAAAATAGATAATGAACTTATTTCTGACATAAGATATATTACATTCTAAGCAAATGACATATTCTACATTAATTTTGAAAAAAAACATTTCAGAAATCATCTTCATATTAATTAAAATATTACACATAGCCGCCCTCAGTCAACCTCAACTGGCTTTATTTGTAATTGTCTCCTTGTTATTATCTCTTTTGCTTCTCTCAGCCTCAAAAATAGAGGATTGGATCCTCTGCGTCTGTGGTGCACAGCACCGTGCTGTGCATTGTTGTTGATCCGACACGCACACACACACACCCGTGCGGGTTTGTAATCGAATGGCTGTGCACCTGCACAGCACCGTGCATCCAATCCCCAAAAATAGCTGTTAACCCCTTGTTCTTGCAAGTTTGAATCTTTGGTGGAAATTAACCTCGAGTTATTCAACTAATGCACGACAAATTAGTTTTCTCTGTTCTCTTTCAAAGTTACAAGTACCCATATGACCACAGTATATGTTAGGCAAATACGAAATTCCATGTTTTCTTTTGTTTTTTTTATGGTAATTCGAAAGTTGGGAGTTTCTATTAGATTAAACATCAATTTGTACTTGTCTTAAGTATCGATATACTGACAAGCCAATTTGCTTGCCGAACTCATCGGTCCTTCAAAAATGACCTATATAACATCAATATATCCAAATTGCAGTGAACACGAAATCAATATCCTCGAATATATCAGTACTAAATTCAAACACAATACACGAATTACTACAGTCGATTAAGAAGGATAATTTCACGAACTGTTCAACATAGCATAGTTCCAACATGCCAATAACCTGATATAACTCACATATCAATTCAATAATCCAATTCTACACAACGCACCAGCATATTCCAATCAATTTTTCTTTCGAACCTTTGATCAAACATCGTCAAGGCATAAATCAAAAAGTATATTCGGATTGTGACCTACTAAACTCCAACAACATCAAGGCACTAAGAACAAAATCACGAATATTTATATATTCTTCTAATACAATTATGCCCATCAATCTGAACTAATCAAGTCAATACCATCAAAACTCCCAAAATCTATCATCAAAGGTTCAAGTCAATTACCTCCATCCGCCGAAACAATCAAGGAACAATGTTAGAATCCTTATTACAAGAGTTGGTATATGTTATCTCATGGTAGAATCTTCCAAAAGTTGACCTACATGGATGAGGGTTGTGGAATTTTCGGAAAAGAAACAATAAAAAAAAGAGAATAAATGTTTAGGGACGTCTCGCCCTTTTATACTAGTTCGGAGTTGCGGGGGTAACTCTTCATCTTTACGGCTGTAACTTGGCTATCTATCGAACATTCAACCAAGTCAATGATCATATGGACGTGACCATAGGCGGATCCAGGAGCCGGATATTACTGGTGCACCAAACAAATTACGAAAAGAAGTATTCAGGGGTAGAGTCAAGACTCTACCAAGACTTGGTATATGTTATCTCATGGTAGAAATCTTCCAAAAGTTGACCTCCATTGATGAGGGTTACGGAACCTTCCGAAAAGAAACAATTAAAGAAAGAAGAATAATCGTCTAGGGACGTCTCGCCCTTTTATACTAGTTCGGGGTTACGAGGGTAACTCTTCATCTTTACGGTTGGCCATCTATCGAACATTCAGCCAAGTTAATGGTCACATGGACGTGACCGTAGGCGAATCCAGGAGCTGGACATTACTAGTGCACCAAATAGATTACGAGAAGAAGTATTCAGAGGTGGAGTCAGGACTCTACAAAGTCTCGACTATAGTATGACTAACTTTTCTACTATATTTGAGTAGGATTTTGTATTTTTTTCATACTTTCTAAATACATAAATGTAATCTTATCCATTTATTTTTTTAATCTTAGCTTTTCCTCTAGAAGTACCCAACCATAACACAATAAGATACAAATAGTTTTCTAAGTTAAAGTTTTCTTTACCTTCTTTTGAATTGAGGGATGAAAGTGTGAAATTCGTTCCATACGATCATGATCTGCTATTAATGTTTACAACTTCAACATTCTTGCTAAATTAGTTTCTATACTTAATAACTGAAACGCTTAAACTAACTTCGTATTTGGGATGCACTTCCAAAAAATTAATCTTATTACATTAATAATCAACAAAGAAGCAAATATTTAGGAAAAAATTTAACTACACTCTCACTGATCAAAATAAATACATCAAATTAGAAAAAATAGGTTTAATTGATATATGATTTATCAATTGATCGTACAAGAAAAATAAAATAACTCAACTCCTAATTTAGACATTGCTAGATAAAAAATAACAGAAAAGATGAGAAATACCCGGAAAATAGGGTTTTTTCTAGAAAAATTTGGCGGTGCATGTGCACCACCAAGTTACACATGTATCCGCCTATGGAAATAACTATTCAACGTCATGTCCGTAACTTCTAGTTTTAAGGTTGTACTCATGTACAATACACCCACAACAGGCTTATGTCGTTTCAGATGATCATATTATCAGATTTATGACTGTACCTGAGACAATTGTGGTCGTACTTCAACTACTACAGTTGTACCCTTCTAATCATACGGATATATTTGACTCTCTACAATCTGATCTGAAGCATACTTTCGTACTTACGGCCATAACATGACCTAATTACGGTCGTACCTAGACTTGCCTTATGGTCGTGACCAACAACCTTGGCGGTCGTAACCAGGCAACACTTGTGGCCGTATGAGTTACTAAAAATAGTTACTAATGTCATTGGTTACTATATCCAATCCCTTACAAGAGGTAACTAAACTAGAGAAATATGTATGAATGTGCCCTAAACATATAAGTGGCTAGAAGTATTGAGTAGGCAACATATGAAATACACCGGTCTTTGTACACTAGGATAGATAATTTACAAGCAAGTGTAACCATTTCGATTGCTTGAAGTCTCTTATAATGCATTTACTGCCTTCTTCTCCGCTGGATACTCCGCCGAATTGAAAGGTTGGTCGTTTATATGGTAAACGAATATACGCTACCTTCCGTTTTTACCGCTACATGATGAGTTTTTATTTGAAAATTGCATCTTTAATTTATTCCCTTATTAATGCTTTGAAAGATGATATGTTCAAAAGTAGGCATTGTTTGTAAATAATTTGGACTTGCTTTATTTGTGTAAATAAAATGGTATTAAACTTGTATACATGTGTAAACTCCCTAATCAAAAAATGAACGTGGATTTCACTATAAAAGGCAAAAACAAATATCGCAGAATGAATCTTCCTTTCTTCTTCTCATTCGGACATCACCATTACCATCCAAACCAACGATCGAGATGGGCTATAACCGGCGGCGCTTCTCTGCAGTATACCCCCCATCTCTTCGAACAGTCTAAACCTCTATGATGGCGAACAAACGGTGATAGACTCCGCATGAGGCAGGCGACCAGTGGCTCGACTTCTCATTTGAGATCTGAGGTTTATGAAACGGAATACAAAAGTTCATAAAATACAGATGCGTGGATACTCTTTTATTAAATTTTGCTTACGAAAATGCATGTGAATGAAAACTTGTTGTTACTTTATAATTTTTATTTATGTTATTAAAAAAAATCAGAAACATGTTGTAAATATATTATTTTTTGGACATTACTTGGAGGATAAGACACTTAATGAGCTAAGATGCCTAGTGGCTTTTAGGGTTACATCCCTATTTATTAGTATAAATATATCTCTTTTGATTGTATTCTTGTACTGAGAAACACATAAATTATAGTGAATATTCTTCTGGCTTGGTATGCCCCCAGATGTAGTCATTATTGACGAACTAGGTCAACAAATATGTTCTTTTTATTTTTATATTTTATAACACGTTATCAGCACGATTCTCTAACAGTAGAATATTTTTTTTCATCTGATTTTCGAAATTCTCAAAAAAAAAAAAAAAACGCGAGCAGATTTTCTGCACTGTGAGGCCGAGTGAAAATTACATTTTTGGCTTCGTTAACAGTCGGATCAGCTTGAAATTTTGACAGCAACTTCCCAACATAAATATCTATATATTCAACGGTGGAGATCGGATTTTATGTAATATTACTTACTGAATCTGTCGCCGAACAGAAGCAGATTTTTACGAGAAAATTTGAAGATCTGGCCTCATCCAACACCGCATTGCTGCACTGCCGTGCCCGAATCCTTTTTCGGCCAACTATCGAGCCCAGTAGCCCCTTTTTCGGGCGTTTCTCAACTCTCCATCTTTTTCTAATTAATGATTCATTTATCCATTGATTTGTACACTTATGTTTATGTTTACGTGCATATAGGAAAAATATGTTACTCATGATAATGTACATACTATGAAATTTGTGAATATCTTTGATTTTGTGAATTATAAAAAATATACTTTATTGCAAGATGTATTTCATATATAATGTTGTATCGATGTAATAATCGTATTTGTTACGATTTATGATATAATATTTATGATTATATATCGTTGCTCCCGAAGTAGCGTGATTGGTATATGACTGCGATTCATGATAATCATAAAGATTACATATCATTGCTCCTGAAGTAGCACGATTGATATTCCTTAGGAATATAACATGCTCTTAAGAGCAAATTAATTCTATGGAAAATATATTGATATTTATCCATGATCTTTTGTGTAAAATGGCGCAAATGATAGATAAAATTGAAAATTGAGTTCACTATGTGATAGTTTTTCACGAGAACTATATTATTATCATCATGATATGATAAACGTAGTTTCAAGTTGAAACTCTCAAATAATCTTAAGAATTATTTCACATAGTTGCTCCTGAATGAGCAATTGATATTCTTGATGAATATTAAAGATTATTGTTTATCGTTGCTCATGAGTAGCACATTTAATGTTTATGAAGCATATTTTAAACGTTCTTTATAAATTTGAAAATATTGTTGCTCCTGATGTAGCACAATTTGATATTCTTGATGGATATTACATGCTCTGGAAAGAGCGATTCATATTTTGATTAATATATGAAATAATATCGAAAGTTATCGACTATTAACGCAGATGAAATTAAAGTTCAATAAACATTACTGCTAAACGAGTGATTTTTCATATACCTGTTATATATGCACCACAAGAGAATTAGAGTTCTTTGTGAACTAAATGAATTAAGTGATGATCCTTTACGCTAAAGCGAGGGAGACTTGTTGGTGATAAAGATCCAAATCCGCAGAATACAAATAAATGGATCACATCACTCTGAGAATCGTCCTGAAGACGAGAATCCCAATACACTTGTATGTGCACAAATGATTATAATATTGGGATTACGGAACCATCAAATTACTGCTTGATTGAAATTGCCATAAATTTTGTAAACACAGAAGAAAAATGCAAAAGAAAATATCATGAATGTCGACAATATTTCTTACCTCAAAAATTGCTTGATTAATATTATCAATAATCTGGATCCAAAACCAGTGCCAGAAGCACTAGGTAAATAGAAAAAGCAACTTAGGTAGAGCTTCTTGCATTGCTCTGTGATACACATGTCAAAGGTGTTGTCCCTATTGGATGCACGATGAATGTTTGTATTAAGAGAAATGAAATTGTGAGACACAATGAGATTAATAGATCAAAGGTTTATGATAAACCTTAAATTAATTCTTCTGTTACGGCATTACATTCCGTTATTTAATATATTAGGCGTAATAGATATTATGACACAAATTTATTGGGTCAGTAAGCGTGAATATCTATATGAAAGTCTCTAATACACTCAAAACTTCTAATGAAGATAAATAGATTCATAACAAGTGTGAATATACCCTCAAGTAAGAATATTGATAATGACTTTACGTCATTCAAAAGAGTCCTTGAATGACTTTTATTTATATTGGTGAAAAGGTCAACTCGTGCATAATTGCAGAGTTTAAAATGAAATGCTTAAGTAAACTTAAGTAAATCTCGACTTGAAAGATTGAGTATCGCCCTGATGCAGCATTTTATTTTTACACCAGTCAATCTACTTGAGAATATGTTGTAGATGGATTTGTTTTAAATAAACTACATCCAGTTAGACCCATTAATTGTCTCTTCACATAATGTGAATATAGACTAAACATAAAAAGATAACGATTAAATTTAAGGACCCGAAGTTCCTTATTTGATTGTTTAAGAGCATTATGCTCTATCAGGCCTGATATTACATTCAAAGTTAACTTGCTAGCAAGAATTAATGTTCTCATGATGAAGACATTGAAATGATATTGAGCATATCATACGTTATCTTAAAGGATAATAATTAGTCTATTCAAAATAAATTGAGATTGGCTTTGGTGGTCACTAGAATATTGAATGTCTCACCCATTATATAGGATCCAAAACTGGTATTATGATATGTGATATACCATAGATTGTTCTCCATGAGAATAGCATAAATTGTGTTGCATAAACGAGTTCCCGAAGAACTATGACACAAAATTGTGATAGTGTTAAATTTACATATTTCTCATAATCTATACATGGAATATAGATTTATAGTATTAAATGATCTGAAGATGGTTATCTTTAGGGGGAGTAAGAATGGTTGTACTCTTTTCCTTACTAAGTTTTTTAACGATGGATTTTTCTTAGTGAATGCTTTTTACAAGACAACTAATGCAACACATATTTATAAGTGTATATCGTGCACTCTTTTCCTCTATCGGATTTTTTCCCACAAGGGTTTTTCCGGAGAGGTTTTTAATGAGGCATGAACATCTCAAAGATGAAGAACAACAATATTCATAAAGTTGATACACAAGATCGGTATACGTCGACTCGAAGATCTACAGGGATAAAATTGTAATAGAGTTGTTCCTTTTATCCACATTTCTTTACATCTTTGGAAAGCACGTTGAAATGCATTTCAAAATTGGCATTGATTGACTTAGCTCAGTAAGCATGAACTCCAGAAGAGTCGTAATATTATCATGCAAAAGTCATGTCCTAGTAACAATCTGATAGATTTGTTTACTGAATCGCTTTTTACATTCGAAAAATGTGTTCATGGTATTAAAATTCATATACATGGAAGGCTATTGTCTTCAGGGGGTGTCAACATCGAAAGAATCTTGTAAATTGGATCCTGAAGATCAATGATGATACTCCTTTTTCCTTTGACTTAGTTTATCCCTCTAGATTTTCGTACCGAGGTTTTTGTTCAGCATGAACATTAAAGCGTAATGTCCAAGGGGAAGTGTTGTAAATATATTATTTTATCACTACTACAAAACTGTGAAAAGAAACCCCCTAAAATTGGCATCTATAATGCACGGATTCTTCAAAATTGGGCAGTATGCAGTATCGGATACTGCATGGGTGCGGGTGCGGGTGCGATTCGCGTGGGATTCGCCACGTGGTGAATCCCTGCAAAAAAAAAAAAAAAATCCGGACTCAGCGTATCCTGTGCCAGGATACGCGAGTCCGATTTTTTTTTTTAGATTTTTATAATTTTTAAAAAGTAAATCAAATAAATTAAAATACAAAAAAGTAAATCATTTAATAAGTAATTACTTTTACCTTTAGCAGTATTCAGGAACAACATTAGAAAGCTCCGCTGCTCAAAGCCATTTTGAATTGTTTTTTGTATGACTTGTTTTATGTATTTGAATTGATTTTATGGTGATATTTGAATTGTTGTTTTTTATATTTAACAAGTGTTATATATAATAAAATATAAAATAAACAGACGTATCCTTGCCGTATCGCACCCTAACATTTTCAAAAAACCGTATCCCCGCACCCGTATCTGCCCGCACCCGCACCCGCCCCCCCGCACCTGTGCAACATAGATTGGCATAAAAAACCCCTTTAGAGGGGGTCTTTAGCTCAGCGGTGTCTTAGGTTAAGAGACCCCCTTTTTAGGGGGTTTGTTTGCTCAACTTAAGAAACCCTTTTTTTTTTAAAAAGTGGTTTCTTAATTGCTTATTTAAGAACGATATTAAAGGAACTTTTTTTTTCTAAAAATGTGTTTCTTTGGTTTGATTAAAGAAACCACTTTTGGCGAAAAGAGGTTTCTTATATTGTACCTTAGAGACCACTTTTTAAAAAGGGGGTCTCTTTCATTGAGTTTTTATATATAATTGAATTAAACTATTTTTGTTGTAATATACATAAATAAATACATCTATTTTTTCATGTTATATTATTTTCATTTAACTAATAAAAATGTATTATTTATTACTTTTTCCCCAAGAAAAATAAAATAAATAATTAAATAATTTAATTATTAAAAATATTAAAAATAATTAAATACAACTTTTTTTCGTGATCTGTATTATTTTTTTGCTTCTGCCATTCATTTTTTGTTGCTAGCTAGCTACATCCGAAACACAAAAGCAACATAAACCAAGCAACATAAAAATAATTAAATACAACAACAAAACATAAACCAAGCAGCAACAACAGATAGGCAGCAACATAAACCAAGCAACAAAACACCGCACCACAGTACAGGAGCAGTAGCAACACGCTGCAAAAATGCTGCAAACGCTGCACTACAGTACAGGAGCAGCAACAACACGCTGTAAAAATACTGCAAACACTGCACATATTCACACACCAGCAACAAAAACAGACGAGCAACAGCAACACATGTCTGCAAAACGCTGCACCAAAGTATAGATGAACAGCAGCAACACACTGCAAAAATGGTGCAAACAATGCACATATTGTTCACAGACCAGCAGCAACAACACGCTGCAAACACACAAAACCACAACACCTGCACAAAGCACCCAGAACACGCACACACAAAAGTAGGGCATTGGCTGCCCACTGCACCACACTATCAGCAGAAGCAGCACACAACACCAATTTTGCACTCCTATCCACATCAATATTTAATTATATTTACTGTTGCTAATAAAAACAACGACAACAACAATAACAATAATAATAATAATCAAACAAAAAGCTTGCTTTATTAATATTGCTCAAAGTTCTACGTCATAATACTCAAATCAATACAAAGACAAAGAGTCTACATTGGTTGAAGAGTCTATCTTAAAAGTTCCAACTCTAATAAAAAAAATTCCAAATTGAGATGATACATGCTAAGCATTATATAAATTCATTACAAGACATCAACAAATTCCATTCATACCATCATCCAATTCCTCATCGGCCACTTGTTTATTCTCATTCACATATTCAATCTACATGTCTCTTAACTTGTCAATCTTTACTCGAGGAAAGGAAGCATTAGCACCACCGAAGTACTATAAAAACATCATAAACAACATATAATTAGAACATCATATGTTTTGTCAAAATATGATAATACAAAAAAGATTTCATATAGTACATTTAATGTAAACAATACCTTATCAGGAATCACTTGTCGTCTTTTTTGTATTGTCTCAAGCATGAAGCGACAAACTATATAGTATCCACAATCCTTGGAATTTTGGGGTTGACGGGGGCACTACGTACATTTGGGAAAGAACAAAAAACAGTTGTCAAAACATTAATTCATTGAATGATTAGCTCATGCGCTGGGAGATTAGGAGACTGGAGACTATGTGAATACAACACTATGTATTGATATATGGGATTAGAACAAAACTTACCATTGATACTACTATGAAACAAATTAAGTTCATATTATAAACAAATAAAGCATACATGTGTCTTTATCCACCTAATTCGTGGATTATTCTTATCAAATTTCTTGACATCGGTCCGATACTTTTTGCTGAACTTTGTGATTCCCCTATTGTGTTACAAAAAAAATGCAGGCAATCAATAACTTCACCAATATTTTCAGATTTCAAATTCACACTACCATTTTGCTACATAATAAAGCATCTCATATTGCATAACATAAATAAATGATGGCTAAGATAAAATAAAGATGCATACCCGTTGATGATCTGTTGAACATATTCATGGATATTCTTTTCCACTCCAGTTGGATCAATCCAAAACACAACTCCATTCTAAGGACTAATGGCTTCAAGCATCCAATGATAACTATAGAAAAAATAATTAATAATAAAAATAATATTAGCATTATTTTCATTTTAATGTGAAATTGATGTATTTTTATGCACTTACTTCTCATAATAAGGAGCAAAGAAAAGTTGATTAGCATTTTTTCCTTCATTTTGTCCAAAAATACGTGCTAAATAGTCAGATCGCTCTTCTTTGTCCTCCATTGATGTTAAAGGGAATAAGTAATGAGAATCACAAAATCCATACATCTTAGATACACAATCTTCTTCACATTTTTCGCTCAAGTACCTTGCACAATAGTAGAAACTATTAAATTAAAACAATAACTAATTAATGAAAAATCACGAATTTTTGTTATTTACTTCATGAAGATGGATATATGTTTAGCTTCAACTTCTTTCTGAAAGCACCAAGCATATATATCTTCATGATCAATGCTAATTTTTTGCTCATGACCGTACACACTTGCTGAGATTGTTACCAATATGTGTTGATCTTTTGTTTCCATCCTTGCAGCTTGAACTTTGAATTTTCGCAACAAACTAGTTGTCAACTTATCAAGATCTTCCTTCGTAATTACATACTTACGAGTTGTTGATGCTTGTGATGATGGTGTTTGTGGGGATAGGGTAGTGAAGGACTTCGTTCGTTGTTTGTCAGCCTTAATAGTGACGAAATAATAACAAATTATTATATAGAATGTGAAAATCTCATAAAAGATCATTTTGGTAAGAAAATGAACAACAAATCTAAAACTTACAAACAATAGAGATTACCTGATTCATTGGGAAAATTAAGTGTCTTGGCCAAGGAGCAAAAATACTTTTGGCTTGACTAACATATTTGAATTCTTGGGTAGGAGATGGCAAAAGTGCCGTTGGCATCATCACTTCTAGAACCATTACTCTGAGGAGATCATTCGTAATCTGAACATTGTGTACTTTAGGCACTTTCTCCCCATCCCTTATCTCCACTTTTCCAGTGGCAACAATATGTACATCTTTGTCACTTTGAATCGCTAATGAACACTCACTCCAACCCTAATCAAAATTCATATGCATGCAGTTAATCATATCATAGGAAACAAATTTTTGTACTGTACATAATAAAGATAATTAACATTTAACAAGAACTTCATGTAATACCCGGTTGTGAATTCATTTATTATCATTCAGTAACTGTCACTCAGAAATTTTTTCACTCAGTAATAATCATTCATCATTCATATTCAGTCAACTATGTTCACCATTCGGCGTATTTTGGGATCATCACTGTTTGAGATCGAGCCGAGATTATTGTCATCATCATCATCATGTTTTGATTTTCAGTTTGAGAGGTAGCGCACGCTACACATTGTAGTTAGCGCGCGCTAATGAGGTGCATGTAACGCACGCAATGATTCAGTACTAGCGCACGCTAGCGCAAGTGAGGCAGACAGGCCAGAAGGTACTGGGCTGATTTGGGAAATTCGTAGCGCACGCTACGAGTGGTAAGTAGCGTACGCTAACTATGCGGGTAACGCATGCTAAGACTTCAGAGTAGCGCACGCTAGCGCGCTCAGAACAGAGGACAGTAGGTTCTGGACTCCAGGATTTTGGATATCAACTATCAGGTAGCGCACGCTAACATAAGGTTAACGTACGCTAAGGTCAGGCTGTTAGCGCACGCTACCAAAGGTACTTAGCGCACGCTAACGATTCAGTCAGGGGGGTACTGGACTACCCGGTTCACGCGTTAGCGCACGCTAACATCAGGAGTTAGCGCGCGCTAAACTGGGACAGTACATATAGGACAGTTTAGTCCAACATTCGTCATTTCTTCATTTCTCAATCATTTCGGACGAGCTCGGGCGATTCAGAAAGGTCTTTTCGAGCTACAATCATCTAGCATCATCTTCAACCTTCTAAGTTGGATTAATCATCATCTAAATCAGTTTCATCACTCCAAATCAAGGTAATGATTCTTGGATCTAGAATTTCGAGTCTTGGTTGTTTTGCCTCCGATCTCTTCGTGTTAAATCGATATTATGTTGGAATATGTTAGATATGGATTATCTATCTTGGATACATGTATTTCTACGGATTCATTGGTGTAATTTTCGGAATTTGTGAATAATTGAGGAATTGTTCAAGAACCCTTACGGGTTGACTTTGGAATTTTGGGGGTTTTCGACCAAATGTTGTTGAAATATCGTTCTAAGTATTCCTATTGGATTATTGATAGTATTCATGAGTTTTTGTGGTTTTGAATCATTCATTGGGAGTTGGTTTCGGATGTAAATGAGTTTTGGTTGTAAACAATTGGAGATTGTTTACAACGCGTTTGTTTAAATGCCCCAATGAGTTTTGGGTATTGTTGTATCGACTTTTGAGTTGGTTGTGATTATGCTTGATTCATGTATTAAGAGAATTGTTGGTTTTTGTGTTGTTTAAGGTTGTTCAAGCGGCCGGTAATTTCATTAAGGACGTTGATCGTGGAAGTACCTTCTCGCCTTCGGTTTGAGGCAAGTTTTATACTTGTTATGGTCAATGAGCTAATGTCTTCATGTATGTGTATGAATGTGTTGTATCATTCCGAGACTTAGTCTCTTCATGAATTCATTGATTTGAAGTGTTCGTTCGATTCGATACCTTTCGGCAATTTTTCCAAATGTTATTGTTTTTCGTTAACGGCCGATTCAAGGCATTGTGATACTCATTATTAATGTCATTGTCGATAGCGGTTCGCGGTATCGATGTATCGATTGTTGTTAATATAGATGTCAATTTAAGATATCGTTGAGATCATTGTTATTCTGTTCGGATTGTCATTAAAGCATGCAGGCCGATTTAAGGCATTGGCTTACTCATTTCTCATCTTCGTAAATCGGTAATCGATTAAAGGTTCGGAGGTATACTTCATATCATGGTTATCGAATTGCAGTTCTCTGGCAAATCGAAATGTTCAATCATTCACTAAATCATTGTTATCGATGGACCTTTCTAAGGCAATCGAGGTTTACACTCATTAATCGTATCATTGTTATAGATTGGCCGTTCTCAGTCAAATCGAAGTGTTCAATCATCCGCAGCATCATTGTTGTCGGTTGGCCGTTCTAAGGCAATCGAGGTGTTAATATGGGACTGTCAAGGACGGTGTCTATCCGTGTGTTACTATCATCTTGTTGGACGACTCAAGTCAGCACACTATCATTAATTGTGATACGGCTGGATTCCGTGGATTCGTCCCTAATTGTGATACGTCTGGATGCCGTGGCTTCGGCCCTAATTGTGATACGGCTGGATGCCGTGGCTTCGGCCCTCATTGTGATACGGCCGTGCCGTGGCCCGGCCCTCATTGTGATACGGCCGTGCGTGGCCCGGCCCTCATTGTGATACGGCTTCGTGCGTGGCTTCGCCCTCATTATTCTGACTTAATTTGTTTGACTTCAGTGTTTGTGATATTTGTTAATTTCCATTGAATGACTTTCAGGCCTTTATTATTGTCCTGGTAATTTCATTGGAGCCTTCGAGCATTGTGATTCATAATTAATTCAGTCCTGGTTTGGTTCATGTCTTGTCATTCATTGTGGTATTCTGTGATTTTGATTCGCCGTCGGGCACTTATGTTCTAACCTGTCGAACAGGTATTAATAGTATGCCGTGGGCATAGTATTGCACGAATGCTCGGTTCTTACCTTGGTTTGTGAGCATTTCGTATTATTATCATCATTGTACCATTTCATTACGCCTTTGGATGCATATCATGTTATACATGTATTTGATGTTCATTATCTGGATGACCGACCCCGTGGGCGGAACATGTTTTTCATGTTTTAGGTGCTTGCGAGGTGAGAGTTGAGACACGGGGGCATGATGATGGCGACGAGGCATTCAAGCGATACTAGTACGAGTTGTTCATTGTCGGTCGATCGGTTGGAAGTACTCGATCTTGTCGGTGTTGTCGTGTTGTATTACCCGACAGATGTTCGTGGATGTTGTTGTATTTCATTTTTAGCCATGTAGGCTACTTTTGTCGTTAAAATTCCTTATCGGAATATTGTGTCGGATATCATGGTAGGGACTATGATTTTCCCTTGTTGTGTTAATTAATGTATTTTTAGTCATGTTCGCGGTGGATCTCTGGCGTGGGGTCCACGACCTTGTAATAACCCAATAGGATTTGGGGTGTTACGAAATGGTATCGAGCGCTTTGGGTTGTGAAATACCTGAGATGTGAGTTATGTGGTCCTACCGCGGTAGTAGTGGGATTGTCGGGTTATGACAATCTAGTCGATCAGTTTTGTGAGTCGTAATATTAGTACATTTGCCGAGTCATTCATTCATCGAGTCGTCGTCAGTGAAGACTAGTATCGCGAGACCTCGAAGCTTCGTATGACCTGTGTAAGGACTCGATTCTCTTTATGTTCATACATTCATCATGTCATTAATTGTTCGTGCCTTGTTGAAACCTATATGTGATATTAGTGTTATGATTGATTCATGACTAATTGTTTCGGGACACGTGTGGCTTGTGTAAGCATTAATGATCAACTCATTCATCGGTTAATAATTCTCAATCGTCATGCTGATCTTGTCGATTATGTTAATTCATTCATTACTCAGTCAATATCATTACTCAGTCAATTCATCACTCAGATAATTCATTCATCACTCAGTCAATATCATTACTCAGTCAATTCATCACTCAGATAATTCATTCATCACTCAGTCAATATCATTACCCAGTTAATTCATCACTCAGTTAACTCATTCATCACTCAGATAATTCATTCATTACTCAGTCAATATCATTACTCAGTCAATTCATCACTCAGATAATTCATTCATTACTCAGTCAATATCATTACTCAGTCAATTCATCACTCAGATAATTCATTCATCACTCAGTCAATATCATTACTCAGTCAATTCATCACTCAGATAATTCATTCATCACTCAGTCAATATCATTACCCAGTTAATTCATCACTCAGTTAACTCATTCATCACTCAGTTAATTCATTCATCATTCAGTCAATATCAATTACTCAGTTGCTTCGTTCATCACTCAATTAACCTCATCGTTCAGCTAATTCATTCATCACTCAATTAATCTCATCGTTTAGCTAATTCACTCGTCACTCAGTCAATCTCATTGCTCAGTTAATTCATTCCTCATTCATCGATCTCATTGTTCAGTTAATTCATTAATCATTCACCCATCTCACGGTTCAGTTGTTGATCTTGAGGATCTAATTTTCAACCTTGTTAACTTGTTCAAGGTAATCATTTCAGGAATTTCATCAGGCAATCATGTTACCTCATTTGATGTTTCATACGGTCTTATCATACTCGACGTAATGTCGACGATCATTTCATTAAATCATTAATGCATTCATTGTGTTAGAGCGTGTATGCTCATTGTTGTCACTCTGTAACGTAATCATGTCGATATTCATGCGGAATCTATAATCATGTGACTTTCCTACTTCAGTATGGATAGAGTGTCGAGAGGACGGGGAAGAGGCGCGGTGCGGGCCGGAACCGGGATCTCGTGTGCATGCCCACACGAACGCGAGGGATATCATTAATTCATCAAGCAATGAGGCTACTCATTCATCAAAGATATAATCATTCACTGTCGAGGACTCGTACCGAGAGGCATCTCACTCGGAAGGTGTTCGGGTTGATCCATTCATATTTATGCGGGGCATGATGGCCCGGATGACTCGAGATGACGCGGATAGTGGAGACCATGCGGACCTCGATGGGTTGTGCTCCACCGCAATGTGGATACCAGTGCCATTTCATGGACAGATGGAGGAGTGAATCAGTTGTTGGCGATATCTCTCGTCGGATGCCGCCTACTTTTGAGGGTTCGTCGAGAACAGGTGATATTGTTCATTGGCTCGAGCATTTTGATAAACTCTTCGACATGGTTCGGTGTCGGAGGAGAGTAAAGTGGCGATGGCGGCTTATTACTTGAGTAAGGGCGCTTATTCGTGGTGGCTTTACGTGAAACCCATCGATCGTGATTGTATTTGGAGCGAGTTCAAGACTCTCATGTTAGAGAGGTATTATCGGCTCCACTTCGTGAAGCTAAGTTGTCGATGTTTTGAACCCCGAACCCGATGGGGACGAGGGTGTTATTGTCATCGTTGAGAAGTTTCGGGACTACTTGATTTGCTTCGTCAATTATCCGTCTTGAGGCGGAAAAAATTAAGAATTTTAGCAAGACGCTAAATCCAGATTGAGGATGCGATTGTTCAACCACAATTGTAATTCACTTAGTGAGTTCATCGGGAAGGCTCTTGGAGCAGAGCTTTTGATCAAGGAGCTTACTCAGAAGCATCCTTCAGTTTCTTCAGGTAAGAGGACTAGAATGCCGGCTCGTTCAGAGGGACATCGGGCTCCGCCATCCAAGGGGTCGTTTTCTAGTCGTCTTCGTGCTGGAACAACATCTTCCTCTCAGGCGACGAGTTCGACTGTTGTTTGCTTTAACTGTGATTCAGCAGGTCACGTTAGTACCCGGTGCACGGTGCCAGCTATTGTTTGTTTTCTGTGTGGGAGGCAGGGACACCGGCAGAAATACTGCAGGGGTTCTAGCGCCAGTAAATCTCAAGAGAGCTCGAGGGCCTCGAGAGACTTCGTTACTCCAGCCCGTGCATCATCCAAGGGACCCTATCAGGCCTCGAGGGCCAGAGGTAAGGACATTCATCACCGGTTTGAACAAGTTAATTCTTGTGCGTTAATAGTATAATCATTCATTTCATTGTCGTTCATTCATTCATATAATTCATTCATCATATATATCAATCATATGGGGACTCATAATTATCGATTTATCATTCAATTCACGAGGAACGGCGGTTCCAATCACTTCAGGAACTATCACTCATGACATTAGTAATTCACCTTGGTGAGTCATTCTAAATCCGTGTCGATTTGTAGTCATTTATCATTCATCATTCATTTTTGTCACTTTCATTCTCGTGACCTTCGAGGTCTTAGTTAGCGGCGAGTTCATCGTCGGATATACCTTAAATCGTTGAGATAGAGGAAATCGATGATGTGGGAGGATATCGATGTTGGGTACATTTGAGGTGTAACCTTGTTTTGGATATTTGTGTTAATCTATCGGTAATAATGTATCGTATTTGTGGATCATTTATTGTTGATCTATCTTATTATGATCATACTCGAGAATCTTGAGATCTGGGTCATTTGTTGTGATTTCATCCCTTCGACGTTGTGCTCGAGAATACGTGATAATTTGGGAAATCGTTCACCGTGTTTCGAGACGTCAAGTCTTGGGGACTTGGGCTTGCGGTTGATTTGGTCCCGAGGACTATTTGGGCGTTATTGTTTTGGATCGTGATAGATAGTTCATATCCCGAGTTGTTTACCCTCGATTTCGAGGACGAAACTCTTTTTAAGGGGAGTATGTAATACCCGGTTGTGAATTCATTTATTATCATTCAAGAATCGTCACTCGAAATTTTTCACTCAGTAATAATCATTCATCATTCATATTCAGTAAACTATGTTCACCATTCGGCGTATTTTGGGATCATCACTGTTTGAGATCGAGCCGAGATTATTGTCATCATCATCTTCATGTTTTGATTTTCAGTTTGAGAGGTAGCGCACGCTACACATTGTAGTTAGCGCGCGCTAATGAGGTGCATGTAACGCACGCAATGATTGATGCTAGCGCACGCTAGTGCAAGTGAGGCGACAGACCGGAAGGTACCGGGCTGATTTGGGAAATTCGTAGCGCACGCTACGAGTGGTAAGTAGCGTACGCTAACTATGCGGGTAACGCACGCTAAGACTTGAGTAGCGCACGCTAGCGCGCTCGAGCAGAGGACGGTAGGTTACGGACTCCGGGATTTTGGATATCAACTATCGGGTAGCGCACGCTAACATAAGGTTAACATACGCTAAGGTCAGCCGTTAGCGCACGCTACCAAAGGTACTTAGCGCACGCTAACGATTCAGTCAGGGGGGTACTGGACTACCCGGTTCACGCGTTAGCGCACGCTAACATCAGGAGTTAGCGCGCGCTAAACTGGGACAGTATATATAGGACAGTTTAGTCCAACATTCGTCATTTCTTCATTTCTCAATCATTTCGGACGAGCTCGGGCGATTCAGAAAGGTCTTTTCGAGCTACAATCATCTAGCATCATCTTCAACCTTCTAAGTTGGATTAATCATCATCTAAATCAGTTTCATCACTCCAAATCAAGGTAATGATTCTTGGATCTAGAATTTCGAGTCTTGGGTGTTTTGCCTCCGATCTCTTCGTGTTAAATTGATATTATGTTGGAATATGTTAGATATGGATTATCTATCTTGGATACATGTATTTCTACGGATTCATTGGTGTAATTTTCGGAATTTGTGAATAATTGAGGAATTGTTCAAGAACCCTTACGGGTTGACTTTGGAATTTTGGGGGTTTTCGACCAAATGTTGTTGAAATATCGTTCTAAGTATTCCTATTGGATTATTGATAGTATTCATGAGTTTTTGTGGTTTTGAATCATTCATTGGGAGTTGGTTTCGGATGTAAATGAGTTTTGGTTGTAAACAATTGGAGATTGTTTACAACGCGTTTGTTTAAATGCCCCAATGAGTTTGGTATTGTTGTATCGACTTTTGAGTTGGTTGTGATTATGCTTGATTCATGTATTAAGAGAATAGTTGGTTTTTGTGTTGTTTAAGGTTGTTCAAGCGTCAGGTAATTACATTAAGGGCGTTGATCGTGGAAGTACCTTCTCGCCTTCGGTTTGAGGCAAGTTTTATACTTATCTTGGTCAATGAGCTAATGTCATCATGTATGTGTATGAATGTGTTGTATCATTCCGAGACTTAGTCTCTTCATGAATTCATTGATATCAAGAGATCGTTCGATACGATACCTTTCGGCAATTTTGCCAAATGTTATTGTTGTTCGTTAACGGCCGATTCAAGGCATTGTGATACTCATTATTAATGTCATTGTCGATAGCCGGTTCGCGTTATCGATGTATCGATTGTTGTTAATATAGATGTCAATTTAAGATATCGTTGAGATCATTGTTATTCCTGTTCGGATTGTCATTAAAGCATGCAGGCGATTTAAGGCATTGGCTTACTCATTTCTCATCTTCGCCGTCAGTAAACCGATTAAAGGTGCCGAGGCATCCTTCATATCATTGTTATCGAATTGCCGTTCTCAGGTAAATCGAAATGTTCAATCATTCACTAAATCATTGTTATCGATTGACCTTTCTAAGGCAATCGAGGTATTCACTCATTCATCGTATCATTGTTATCGATTGGCCGTTCTCAGGCAAATCGAAGTGTTCAATCATCCGCTGCATCATTGTTGTCGGTTGGCCGTTCTAAGGCAATCGAGGTGTTAATTTGGGACTGTCAAGGACGGTGTCTATCCGTGTGTTACTATCATCGTGTTGGCCGACTCAAGGCAGCACACTATCATTAATTGTGATACGGCCGATGCCGTGGCTTCGCCCTAATTGTGATACGGTGGATGCCGTGGCCGCCCTAATTGTGATACTGGTGGATGCCGTGGCCCGCCCTAATTGTGATACGGCTTCGTGCCGTGGCTTCGGCCCTCATTGTGATACGGCTTCGTGCCGTGGCTTCGGCCCTCATTGTGATACGGCTTCGTGCCGTGGCTTCGGCCCTCATTGTTACAGCTTCGGGCTGTTTTGACTTCAGGTGTTTGTGATATTTGTTAATTTCCGCTGAATGACTTTCAGGCCTTTATTATTGTCCTGGTAATTTCATTGGAGCCTTCGGGCATTGTGATTCATAATTAATTCAGTCCTGGTTTGGTTCATGTCTTGTCATTCATTGTGGTATTCTGTGATTTTGATTCGCCGTCGGGCACTTATGTTCTAACCTGTCGAACAGGTATTAATAGTATGCCGTGGGCATAGTATTGCACGAATGCTCGGTTCTTACCTTGGTTTGTGAGCATTTCGTATTATTATCATCATTGTACCATTTCATTCTGCCTTTGGATGCATATCATGTTATACATGTATTTGATGTTCATTATCTGGATGACTGACCCCGTGGGGGCGGAACATGTTTTTCATGTTTTAGGTGCTTGCGAGGTGAGAGTTGAGACACAGGGGCATGATGATGGCGACGAGGCATTCAAGCGATACTAGTACGAGTTGTTCATTGTCGGTCAGTCGGTTGGAGAGTACTCCAGTCTTGTCAGTGTTGTCATGTTGTATTACCCGAACAGATGTTCGTGGATGTTGTTGTATTTCATTTTTAGCCATGTAGGCTACTTTTGTCGTTAAAATTCCTTATCGGAATATTGTGTCGGATATCATGGTAGGGACTATGATTTTCCCTTGTTGTGTTAATTAATGTATTTTTAGTCATGTTCGCCTGGTGGATCTCCTGGCGTGGGGTCCACGGCACTGTAATAACCCAATAGGATTTGGGGGTGTTACACTTCATACCTCAGGAAAACTATATTTAGTAGCCTCAGGCCTTATCCAATCGCTACTAATGGGCTCATCAATTGTCTGAAAATTATGTTCTCAATTATCTTCTTTAGTCGTGGATATCTCGGGCCAAGCAACATGGTAAGGCTCAGGCTCTTTCTCAACATGTGTATTGACTACATTCTCTTGACCAATAAAACTATTCAACTGACCACCGTTCAACTCTCCGCCACTTGATCTAGATTGTTAGAAACTACCCAATCCCAGGAGATCGATAAAACCACCAAGTGGGGCATTTACCTGTCCACTACCACCTAATCCAACACCACTCAACTCCCCTGACCATTAGAAGTCACTACACCATAGATTGCCTATTGCAACCACATTTCTAAAAAATTGTTAAAAACCATTGCAATTGAGAAACCAAATCATATAAATTGCAATGCTTTTGGAAAGCATTGCAATTCCATTAGAAAAATCTAAGAAAGTTTAAAACATACATTCTATTGCAATACTTTTTTAAAATCGTTGCAGTATCTATTCATTTGGGGGGGGGGAAATATTGGTGGGCTTGTAAAATGTGAGCGGGATTTCTTGCCGGGCTTACAAAAAATAACAAAAGAAAAAAGAAAAGAAAAAACAAAACCCACAACGGACAGACACAACCCACACGGCCAACCCAGAAAAACCCTAGTTCTCTTCCCCCCCACCCCATCCTTCCTCCCACTCGGCAGAAGGTAGAAAAGGATCCTGGCATACCAAATGATCGGCCGTTCAAGGAACAGGATCTCAAGGCGCTCGAAGCCCGCCGTCAGCGTGTAATTCAGGAGCTCGAGGAGAAGAAAGTGGCTCGCAAGGAAAGGGTATACCTTATTCTTCATTCTATTTTGTTCAAATTTTTGCTAGTTGGTTCGATCTACTCAAGGAGTTTAGTATTTTCACATTGGCAAAAACTCAGACGATGAATTAGGTAAGAGTACTTGTATGTGGCTCGTGACAATGAATTTTCTCCCATGTGACACCTATCAATTTAGTGATCAGGGTTACCGGAGAAATGAGTTTTTGTAAATTTTGAGATCGCCTGTGATACACTTGCTTCATATATTCAGTTTACTTTATTTATATCTGCAGTAATTGCTAAAGATTTTGGTGCATTTTCTTGATTGTTAGTTCTACCAAGCCCCGTCTGTACCGTATTTCGTGAAAGACTTTTTGAAGGTTCCAATTATACAAGGATAAAACAGAATGAAAAGAACTATGAGATATCTCATGTCTTTTATTCTTACCAATTAGCAATCCATTATTCGTTATTCTCACTATTTTGTTTATGGTTCCTGTTCCTCTTTCTTGCATACATAAATCCACACATATGATATTTTTTTGAGACTAAATATTTAGCTGAACAAGCTTCTTTGGCAGATGACAACTGCAATATCTATTATTTAACTGTAATAATGGAGTACGTGTTTTCTTATCCCCCGTGCTTCTCTCTGTCACTTGTTATAAGCTATGCGTTTTTGAATTAGTTAAGAAGTTAGAAAACTATAGTCGTGTTATTAGCTCTCCTTTTCTTTTTTCGCAGGTTGTGTGAAGGTGGAGAACTGCTGGACAAAATACTGTCAAAGTAAGTGAGAATGAATTTTCCTCGCATCTAAATGCCAAAAATCCTCCATTATATCAAAGAGGAAAGTGAGCGGAACAAAAATTAGTGATTGTCAGCAAAACATATAGTGGTTTATTCATTTCAGAGGTGGTAGATATGCGGAAGAGGAAGCAAAACTTATTATTGTTCAAATTCTTAGTGTTGCCTCATTTTGTCATCTTCAAGGTGTTGTCCACCGGGACTTAAAACCTGAGGTAATTGAATTGTCTCTTTCTAGTGACCAGATTGGTAAATATATCAAATGACGAAGCTAACATTCTAGTCTGGATTTCTGTTGCAACCTCAAGAATTTCTTGTTCTCCTCGAGAAGTGAAGATGCTGATCTGAAGCTTATTGATTTCGGTCTTTCGACTTCATCAGACCGGTAATTATTTCAAAGTTATTATTTCGATTATCGGCACATCACCCAGTCTCTCTATGAAACCCCGGCACACATAAGCTCCCACCGGGACTTCTTATCATAGTAAGATACTTGTTTGTTTGAGACTGGCATGCCCAAGGTAGATCACGGTTGCTTGTTTCTTAAGTCGGTTCATCTTTCAAAAGACGAAATGTTTCATTATTCTTTGAAGAAGTATTTTGTAAACACTTGGAAAAAAGTGATCGTGAGCTTATTGCTATTTTTGCCCCCTCAAGTCTGCTTTTGATTTAACTTTTGAAGTTATTCAACTTTTAGCCACATTTACAAATATGGGCAACTTGTAATTCGCTTCGACAGTTGTGGGAGTTGAATTATTATCAGGGTTCGGTATCTATTTGCAGCATTAAGACGCAGTAAGCGAAGAGTCCGGGCTGTTATAAACTACTTTTAGGCCGGGTTTTACATTAATTTCATCGTCTCTCCCGTTCGATCACTTCTTTTCTTTTTCTATTTTTTTCTTTTTCGTTTACCGATTACCGTTTTGTAAAGTGGTGTAGCTAAGCATATTCCTTTCTATTGTTGTTATGATATTGTTGTTATGAGGAAAGTTGGCTGAACTGAAGCATCTTTGCCGAGATTTCCTGCACTAAGTTCTAATATTCTAGTTTTATCTTAACTTATTGATAATTTTTGTGGTGATGGGTGCTCATGGTATTCACTTTTTTCTTTGGTCTTCTAAATTTTGGCAGATATCAGTTGGCTACTTCATTTCAAATCTTGGAATGATTTGTTGGCTGTATCCTTGTTTTGGTGGAATAGAGTATGTAAGTCAACTGTTAGAAACTTAGCATGCCTCTGTTTATGTTGGTCCTGTGGTCCTATATTGATCCAGAGAGGTTCTTATGGGCAGCAAAATATGACAATGATGGTTAGGTTTTTGAGTAATCTTTACTGATTCAAGTGTATATGGTGCTATTTTACGGATGTGATGCTTCTGTAACTTCCACATAAGTAGTCATTCTCTTAAGTTGGAGTAGAGATTAGACTGATATTGTCACTCTATCTTCCGTAAGATAGTAGCTCCACATGTCCAATAGTCTTATTTTTGTAGTATATTTTGCCAGTTTTCTTCCGTTTTTAAAAGGAAGACTTTCGTTTTTCTTCTGTTTGATAAAGGAATTGTGGAGTGTCATTTTTTTAAAAAATGCACTGTGTAGACTGTAACAGTTAGGTTGCTTTTGGATTTTCAGATTGTCCATCACTCTCTTTCGGGAATTGCAGTAGCATATTCCATGTTAACCGGGGAGGGGCAGCTTTACACTTGCATGGTCTTGATATCTGAGGTGACAACACCAGAGATCAATATGAGATGGTATGTTATCAGATTGTGGACGGAACACCTACGTCATATCTGACAAATGTTATAACCTGATAATTCTATCTGCAATCTGCACAGGTATCTTGATATATCTGGATTGAAGAGATCCAATGCTTATCTGATCAATGGTGTTGTGATATTTTTTGGTTGGTTGGTGCGTAATCTACATCTTTTTCCCTCACTTATGGTGCTTTGATGACTATACTTTATATAGTATAAGATTTATTCAGTTGAAACACTGTATGAACATGACACTGGTATTATATAAAAATCTGTTACAGAGATGAGACGGATGAAGATGAAGATGAAGATGAAGATAGATGAAGATGAAGATGAAGAGGAAGAGGAATAGGAAGAGGAAGAAGAGATGTTTATAATGTTTAACTAAGATATTGGTCTATGTATTACTAAGTTAGATTATGTGTCACTTGAACTTAGTTATTTTACTTCAACTTGGTCATTTTCCTAAACTTAGTCTGAGTGAATTTATTGATGTTGGAACAGCAGTAATATTGCTCGGTTGGATTGATGTTACGATATACCAATTGAAATAAATCTAATGGTCATGCCAGTTTTTTTATTTAGCGTTGCAATAGAAGCTTAAATGTTGCCATATATGTCATATTCATTAATAAAATTAGATTGCATTTGATTCTAAATACGTTGCAATTGGGCATATATATGTTGCCTTAGGGTTGCCTGAGTCCATGTATTGCAACAATTAACACAAAAACGTTGCAAAAAATGTTGCCATAGGTAGTCCAATATATTGCAATGGTGTTAAACCTGTTGCTATAGCCGTTAAATCGTTGCCATATACTATATTTGCAACGATAATATGCCGTTGCAATATGGTACCAAATTTGTTGCCATAAGGGCCCTATGGCAACCAGAGCAAAGGGCACGCTTGATTTTTGCATAATCGTTGCAATAGGCCCTATTGCAATGAATTTAGGGCATATTGCAACGTATTTTACACGTTGCTGTATGCAATCTATGGTGTAGTGAGTACTAGGTTGGGAACCACCCAGTCACTGTCCACTAAGTAGATTAATAAAACTACCAAGTTGGGCATTTCCACAACCTTGGCCACCAAAGCCATTGCAAGCTGCCATGAACTGTCTCATATGCTCCGGGTTGAAACCACTAAAGCATGACATAACGTAGGACATCAATAAATTTCGATTGTTTTTCATATTTCCAACTCTATTTCCAAAGTAACCACTTTCGCCTGCAACATGGCAGGAGGCGTTGGTCGATTGTAATCAAAGTATGCCCTGTTTGTTACACCTGAGCCAACAGCCCTGACAGTAGACCTGGCAATTCGTTCGTGTCGTGTATTTTAGTGTCGTGTACTTTCGTGTTTCGTGTATCAAAAGTCCAAACCCATACACGACACTAAATGAATTCGTGTCATGTCGTGTCGTGTACTGCACAAATTCGTGTCGTTTCGTGTCGTGTTTTCGTGTCAGGCACATAATATAAAATAAATATTAAAATATTATAAAAAATAATAATTTTAATATTATAATATTATTTTTATCGGTTTTAATAGACGAAATGAAATGAATGGCAACGAAAACACGAATATTTACATGAAATTTATGAAAATTAACATTATATTTTCAAATTTTAAAGTTTAGTATAAACAGAATTCATAAAATATATATTTTTATTAAATTAAATATAAAATATTATATTTATTTATTTATTTATTTTGTGTACCTCGTGTCGTGTCGTGTACTCAAAGGGTAAATACAAAACCGACACTAAATCTCGGTCGTGTACTTTCGTGTTCGTGTATTTTCGTGTCGTGTACTCAAAATGCAAACCCAAACACTAAATTTTCGTGTCGTTTTCGTGTCGTGTTTTCGTGTCGTGTGGTAAATTGCCAGGTCTAATGATAAATACATATTTGAAATAAGAGAAAAGATAGAATAACTTACATATGATATATAAACACTACTATAAAATAATAAAAATACATAGTTTACTTAAAATATGACATGATAAATTACATTATAGATACAATATAAGCAATTATAAATTAAAAGCACCTTGTTCAACAAAGATACTGAATTCACAAACCTAGTGAAAAGACTGAAAGTTCAAGCTGAAGGAAAGTTCAGGAAATTTTGTGATATTAGAACTGAGATCAATGACATCAGAGTAATGGTGAATGGAGAGAAAAGATGGGTTGTAAATGTTTGTGTTGAAGGTGGTCTAAGTTACTTTATCACCATGGGACAAATTCAGAGTCTCATAGCCCCAGTGATCAATGTTATGGGAGCAAAAATCAAAGCTAATGTCTCAGCCTACAATGAAATTCTCAAAACTCAGTTCAGAAGGATTGTCAAAGAGAAACTTCCGGAGGTTGATCTAAATCCCTTCTCCGTCTACTATGGAGGTGTGCTAAAATTAGGAACTGAACATGTTGGATGCATGAACTTGAAGAACCTATCCAGGGTAGATAACAATAGAGTCAAGCTAGTTCTCAGTCAAATCCTGAAATCCAAGACCAATAAAGATAAGGTTGAAGTTGTACATGATATCTATACTCAACTGGCAAAGAGAGGTATGGGTAATGAAATCAGACAGGTGATCATAGGAGCAAATAGCAGAAGAGAGGTCAAAGGAGGAAGCTACATGTATATTGAAGAATTTTATGAAGATCAAACTCCAGATGCCCCTGATCAAACAACAAACTTGCCATATACCGGAAGAAAGGATGATAAAGATGATGGAACTGGTGGAATTAGAGGTTCTAGCAAGTCAGGTGGAGCTAGCAAATCTGTTGGTGAAAGTCCAGCTGAAGATTATGGAACATCCAGTAAATCTCATGAAACTGGTGGATTTTCTGTAACACCCTCAATCCGCTCAAGGATATTACACGTCGTAGAACCTTTCCTCAAGGATCTACCAGGCTGATAACAACATCGAACATCTCAACAATGCCTTTAAGGCTAAAATGACTCAGTAGATCGATTTGGTCTTTCAAAAAATACATACAACTCAAACACATTACATGCCCACGCAAGGGTCGAATACAACACGCTCCCGTACAACGGGAAAGAATACTGCAGCGGAAATAAAATACAACTAAACCAAACAATAATGTACGGGCCCTCATGTGATTAGTATCGATCATCTTTCATCATCCTTCGTGCCGACCCTGTGTTATGCTCCCAAAACCTGAATGCAAAGACAGATATCCACCCCCGAATACTCAGGGGTTAGCAAAACTCTACTGTTTTGCTAGTGCAGGTATAAAATACGAAGACAAGCCATACATATCATACTCCAAAGACTAAGAAATCATAAACATACTTCCCGAGGTAAATCACTTGATCAAAATGGTTAAATCGAAAGATAGGGGTAAACCCGATATACATCTTGTAAAAATATTTTACGATCTCGGGAGTTTTGAATACATTTGGGATTTTAAGAATTCCCAAGCCTTTCGAAAACGCTTGGGGACGCGGCCCAAAAATCATCTTTCCCAAAATATAATTCCGATAATAAAACACGAGTTCACAATCCAATTCATAAAACGGTCCTTTGGCACCAGAAGGGTATTGAAAATATGAATTACCAAGAGTTGATGAATGTATGGTAAATTGGTATCTGATGAGGCCACACAGTGAGAAGTTACAATCTATTAGAATTCGGAGGGAGATGGATAGGTTGCATACATGGAAGAGATGCAGTAAGTGCAAGCAAGAGAGACATATCAAACGCAGTAAAAAATGTCTAAAACATCAAGGCTAGGGTTTGATGTTGGTCATACATGTGTCATTTATTTCTTTCTATTATTTGTTGTTTTATGTCATTTGTTTGAGTTGTTTTTCATGTATGAAACATTTTATTTAATTTGCTTGTGTTTAACTTCCCTTTGTGGCAATTGTGTAATTAGTTCAACATAAACATAAAATGTCACGACATAAACAACAAATTGGTTCAACAAAAACTTAATTTAACTCATAATTCAACTCATGCGCTTGTGCCTGATAGGTCAATATGCTTCATTTCTACCCCAATATTACACTTTTATTACTCTTGTAGCAAGATAATTTATATTTTAAACCGCTACACAATTTAAGTAAATTATGCTATAGCTAGGAAAAATAGGAGAAAGTGACACTTATAGCCCTAAGCAGTCCGTAGAAACTATATTAATTATGTTACAATATCCGCAAACTCCGAGTCACGCCTTCATCCACCTCCCTATCACAAAACTCAACCGAATCCAGAGCCAATTTGCACCTCTGAAATGGCAAGTCACCACGAACCTCACACAAAATCAACAAAACAACCACTCGCAACATCAAATTAACTGCAAAATCAACAAACACAAACACCAAAATCACTGAATTAACCACGTACCATACACGAGCAAAGCTTAATCGGAACCGATTGATGGACCTTAAAGCTAGGGTTTCCGTTTTTCCATTACTTTACACTCTTAAGCAGTGTTGTTAAACGCGATATGCGCACTGAAGCGCAAAGGCCTACTGGAGCATAAGCGCAACGCGCGACGCGATAAGCGCGCTTTTTTGAAAAAAAACACAAAAGTTGGAGAAAAATGCATAACAATAAATTTAATATATTATAAGCAAATTAAATTGTCATAAAAGTGTTAATGATAAGCAGGTTCAAACTTAAGGCACAAATAAGAAGTCATGGTAACATAATAAAGCTAGAAAATCAACTACAACCCTAATGCCTTGTAGATCAGTATTTTAGGACTTCAGATCATTTATATAGTTAACAATTTGTTATATTTATTAGTAATCTTGAGGCTCTTCTTCAAGATTTCAAAATCTTTCATCATTCAAGTCCTGGTCAATATTAGGGTTTTTATCTCGCTCACTAAATTCAACTTTATCTGACAGTGCCCTTGCATATTTCCATACCACGTCTTTATTATCACCTATCTGAAATCAGTGGACAATCAGTGTATAATCACTAAATAATCAGTTATACAAACAGTATATACAATATACTATATACAATATGTTATATATACTACATATACATAACTATATATACTATGTATGTTATATATATACACACTATGTCTATAAAGAAAAAGAAAAGCATACCTTGAAGAGAGGAGATGAAACCGCCCAGATTCTTGAAAAGAGGAGATGAAATCGTTGGGGATAATAATTAGGGTTTTATCTCATTGTTTAAGGAATTGTATTTAAGGTTTTATAAGACCCATATGGGTTGTATCTATTATAACCCTTTTTTGGCCCATTTAAAGTTCTAAACATTTGTTGCTAAAAAGACGCTCTTTTTAAGCGCATCTGGGCACTGCGCTTAAGCCCAAAAGCGCGCATAAGCGCTTGCATATTCACAACCGCATCACATAGCTGATGCGACTCCCAAAATGTGCGCATCACGTCAAGTTGCGCTTAAGCGCGCGCATACGCGCAAGTTTCACAACACTGCTCTTAAGTAACGAATAGATACTCTCCAGAACGAGAACGAAAAAGACACAAAATATACTCAAAATTTAAAAGATAACAAGTCTGAAAATTCAAATTTAAACACACTTCAAAGCATAAGATAGTCAAATACAAATTCACATTTAAACACAATAACTACATGTCCACGAAAGCATAGAAATGGGCCAGATCCTCAGATTCCCGAAACTGATGAGCCAGATCCTCAGATTCCCGAAACTGCGTCGACCACCAACAGCAACAGGTGCTGCAGACAAGATACAAACCAACATAAAAAGATTAGACAACTATATGACAGCATAAATACTTTAACACTGCAGGGGTTGGTTTACATAAAAACCAAAAATAATCCGAAGACAGCACAAAATCATATCTGCATTTTGATATTCAGAATTTCTATTATAAAACATCATTTGCATTGTTAATATTAATAAACTTAGCAAACAAATAGAATTTGTACTGATACTGCATCATATATGGACTATAAATAGTTCAAAATAACAAGATTTATTAACTTTAAGGAACAGGCGTGTATATTATCAGGCAACACAGATTGTATGACAGCAAAAAGATTGTCAGTCAGGTACCAGACAAGTAAAAGGTACTGTGGGGATCGTGACCCACGATACCAAAACTGTGTGTTGATGATATTGTGATACTTGGGATTATAACTCATCATATTAAGATGCTCTGGAGTCGAGATATATATTGCTACTGCATAGTTGGCACCTTCGAGTACGTCACATCGTGTCGATCGAATCATTAGATTGTCGATACTACTGAATCAGTTCGTATAAAATATTTGGAGTAATGGTATCATGAGATAGTTGATGGCATGGCAAGTTTCGGGGACGAAACTTATTTTAAGTGGAATAATATGTAATATCCAGGAACTTTAAATTGGAAGTTTGGCGGTATTACTTTTATTTGTTTGTTTTATTTTCTTTTTTTTATTATTTTAATTAGCCGACTAATTAAAGATCGGGCAGACTCTTGGTGAGTTATTGACTGTTGGTGTCATCTGATGCGGTGGGAATTAATCGAATAGTCGAGCCAAGAGACTGGATAACAAAGGTCGGATGATTTATCTAAATGTAACGATGGGCCAGATCGTAATATGTGTACTTTTCAATAGCAATGAAGGCTTGGGCTAATTGATCTATTCGGCCCAATTGACCAAGCAGCTAATTTTAATATACTTGTAACCCATTATACCAATCGACTCATAACATCAGATTTGTTCACTCCCCATCACGGTTGCCTCTTCAATAGTCGACACAACACCACCAATTCCCGTCTCTTTCTCGTCTTGCGAAACACACACACACTCGACGGATCGAGGGTGAGGACAGTGATATTCTGACCATCAGGCGGAGGAGATATCGGATAGGAGTTGGAGGTGGGCTGGTCTGAGCGGAACGAATGACGGCCATGGTGGAGAGAGGGAGTACGATGGCTCTGGATTGATTTCGGCGAGTGAGATTTATAGTTGAGTGGTCGGAAGTGGGTCACGACTCTGCTGGCCGCAAATGTCTGCCGTGAATCCGGCCAGGTTGAGTCGGCTCTGATTCTGTCGGGACCAGTGGTTGTTGGATCTGGATCCAACGGGTTTTTGAAAGGTTAACGATGATGGCTCTGGAATTCAAAATAACCGATTGTGTTTCCGGCATCAAATTAGGTACCGCCGGTCGTGGCCAGAACCGAGTTGGAGCTAGACGAGTTCTGACAGGTCTGATTGTCGGCGATCTAGGTTCTGGTGATATAGGAGGCCACGATGGGAGTTGGGTTTCCGGTCGGCTTGTGTGTAGGTTCAGTGTGTGTTGGTGTGTCTATACGTGTATGTGTGCGTGTGTCTGCGAGTTTTTGTGATGTGTGTTAGTTTGTGTATGTATATATATATATATATATATATATATATATATACCGTATGTGCTGTGTGTGTACGCCTGAATTGTGTGCGTGTGTTTATAACGTACGTGTGTGTGTATGTATTTGTATGCTTGTGTGTGTGTCAGGCATGTGTGTGTATGTGTGTTGGTGTTTGTGTGTGTCTATCTGTGTGCATGATATATATATATATATATATATATATATATATATATATATATAGGGGTAGGTTATGGAGTGAAATAGCCTAAGTGTAAGAAATAGGAAAACATCTCAGCCATACATTAATAAAAATCCTACGGTCCAAAATAAAGAAAATCCTAATCTGACATCAATTAGAATAAAAACGAAATCTCAATTTGAGGACAAATCCGGAAATGTAAAAATTTATCGCTCCTCATATCGGTTCATAATCCCAAAATTTCAGGGATCCACAATTAAACCCGTCGCTTGACCCCATCAAAATCTCATTTCACTTCTCCCATTTTCTGTCTTCCGCAGTGCTCCTCTTCTCTCATAATTTTTGCAGAAAATTGTATCCCCGTCGCCGCTAAATTAAGCAAATCACCGCCGCCTCTTGGTCGTTGCAGGAACGGAGATATTGTAACCTCGACGCGTCGCCACCTCTTGAATGAAACCCTAGCCGCAAATCTGCAACCCTAGCCATTGTCAACTCCTCTTCGTTCTTTGTCAACGCCAATCGTGCTTTGTTGTTGAGAAAATCGGTTTAGGTAATTTGTTGTTGGCGTAAATTTTTTTAGCATAATTCATATATACTGGCATATTATAAAATCATAGTTCGTGTATTTTTTGGATAAGAAGTACAAGGGTGAAATTTATTTGCTGCTGGGAAAATGATTTTTGGTGTATTTTTGTTTGGAAAATATATTTTGGTTATTTTGTTTGCACAACCTGATGTTTTTTTGGTTGACAGACGAAAATACTATAACTGTAGTACTCCATAGCACTCTTACCAATATAGTTTAGCATATTTAGTATAGTTATTTTGCACCGGGTGTTGAAAATGTCTACATGTTGTATAACCATGACTGCCATCATGTTTGTACAACCAAAAACTGCGACAATTTATAACATTTTGGTTGGCCAACAGATTGGTTGGTGCTTAATTTATGGTTTATAAGTAATTTATGTTGAGAAAAATAATTTTAACTTAAGCACCAGTTTGTTGTAGCAATTAGCACTGATAATGATTTTGATTAGCATAGTTTGTTTCTTATCTTGCACACAAGAATTTATAACAGTTATGATTAACTTAAGCAACTCTTTGCACTGGTGATGATTTTGACTAGCACATTTATGTTAAAAGCTTTGCACTTTAAATACATGGTTCCTGCACCTTCAGTAATGTAAATGGTAAATATTGTTTATTCCGCATATGAGTAAGCTGTTGTATTTTCTCATTTATTTATCCTTATGTAGAGCTATGTTGGTTGTAATTTATTCTGTCCAACTAAAAACTCAAAAAAACCACATTCTTGAAGATTAATATTTATTTCAATGAAAGATGTCGACTATCGAATTGGTTAATATATTCCTTAGCACCCATCATATGCATATTTAGCACATACAAGTTTAGTTTTTAACATTAGGGGTTTTACATGACAGTAACAACTAAATTAATATTTTGGATTATGTGTATGACTTTTTTTTATCAGTTATGGGAAAGGACAAAGGGATTCAAAAAGGCAAGGGAAAGCAAGAAAGTGCGTTAGTTATTTATGAATTTGCGAATAAACGTAGAAGAAGTGATGCGGTCAATAGCCCAAATCAAGACGATGACTTTGTTGAAAGTGGCGAGGAAGCACCAACGAGGAAAAAAAATACCATTGAAAAGGGTTAGTTTGTGCTTCTGAATTTTTTATATAGCCGTAAAGATTGTTGTTTTAATTAGCACTTAATTTGAATTATCTTAGAACCTTTCTAATTTTGACATTTAATTTATTGTTTAAAGTTGTATTTTTTAATAGTTGTTATGGTGATCATGCTTGATTATTATATTGGTTTGATGATCATTTTTGTTTGGTTAGTTGTGCAAATTACTATAATCTCGACGCGGTTCAGTCAGGGCACTTTGTTCATTTGTACTGCCTCATTGTTGATTTATTTTAGCACATAAGTAGGTTTCTATATTTTCTCATTTATTGATAGATTCAATGACTAACAAATTATTTACTTTACAGCCCGTGATAGGGAAAAGGTAAAGGGAAAAGCTAGAAGCAAAGGCAAGGGACCAATGGTTATTGAACAAGATACTAATGAAGCTGATGAGAATGCTGAAGAAATACCGAGTGGTGAAAATGATGAGGAGCCCAAGTGGTCTGAGGAAGATGCCGACGGGTCTGATGACGAGTACAAGGATAAAAAGGAAAAGGTTGAGGATGAAGATGACGGTCAGGAGGTAGAGGTTGAGGAAGATGTCGAGGACGAGACATTCCCAAGCCTGCCTAGCCGCTGCAACCTTATTACATTTACTAAAACACTTTTAAAATTAAACGAGAAGCAACTCAACGCAATTGATGAGATGGGGTTTCAACCTGTGCGAGATTTGAACATAACCACTGTCCCGTCCAGGCTTGCGTACTGGGTAGTTGACAAGTTCAACCACAACAGCTGTGAGCTCTTACTCACAGGGAATCGAAGAATCCTAGTCACCGACGACGATGTGATAAGGGTATATGGATGTAACACCCCCAAATCCGCTCAGGGATATTACACGCCGTAGACCCTCTCCTCGAGGATCTACCAGGCTGATAACTAAAATCAAACATCTAAACCTCGCCTTTAAGGCTAAAATGACTCAGTAGACCGATTTGGTCTTTCAACAAATACATACAACTCAATTCCAAACACATACCCACGCAGGGGTCAAAATACAATAAACTCCCGTACAACGGGGAAAAGATACTGCAGCGGAAAAGAAAATACAACTAGACCAAAACGACGTCAACGGATCCTCGTGTGATTAGTATCGTTCATCTTTCATCATCCTTCGTGCCGACCCTGTGTTATGCTCCAAAACCTGAATGCAAAAATAGACATCCACCCCCCGAATACTCGGGGGTTAGCAAAACTCCACTGTTTTGCTAGTGCAAGTACAAGTGCAAAAATACGAGCCATACAATACAAGTTCCAAGAACAATGATAATCAGGAATCCTCAAAGATCCAAACGTAAAGAAAAGTACTTCCCGAGGCAAGAGTTTGGGTAAACATTTCCAAAACCGAAAGATCGCAAATAAGGGAAACAATTTACAAAACAGTTTAAAATGCCATCGAGAGTTTTAATAGAAAACAATTTAGGATTATAAAATCCTTCTCTTTCCAAAAATCAATAGGGTCACAAAACAAAGGTTTTGTTTTCGAAAATAGGAAATCACCAACAATTTACGGTCGAGCCCAACATCACGTGTCCTCAACGGACGTAAAATCAACGAAACATAATCACGCACGCGCATCGCCTAGACCGGACGATACCACCGACATCCCACTCGAGGCCTCGAAGGACCCTCCCGAGTGCTAGCGAAACAAATCACACACATCTCACGGTTGGATCAATCGCTTGTTGCATCCTCGGCCACATGATCACATGCCATGTGCCACCGTAGATTATCTCGAGCTCTCACGGTTGGATCAATCACTTGTTGCATCCCTGGCCACATGATCACATGCCATGTGCCACCGTAGACCTTCAACCATATCCACACATTCACACAAATAACATATCACATCAAGGATATTCAAACAATTCGCCTGAGGCATCAAACACTTAGCAAAACACCACGTCAATTCACAACGCACCGAAATGAAATAATATACGCCACACACAATACCAAGTGCAACATGAACACCAAGCATATACATAGAATTCACATAGTTATTCACGAACCACACCAATCACAAAACACACACGGTTTTGAAAGGGGCCTTTAACGAGGCTAACCAAATCTTTTGAAAACTCATTTCAAACAAACAAACAAACCAAGACGATCACCAATCATCATATCCGCGAAACAAGAAATGTATGGACAAGGTACTTGCCTCGAATAAGAACAACGCGGAGAATCGACCGAAGTAGGTTGGCCCGAACCGACTACGAACCCGCCGACTCCACCGAACGCCAACTCACGTTCATAAACTACGAAGGACAAATAATAACAATGAAATGAATTCCATAACATGACTCAAAGCCGTTGAATTCAAAGAACGAATGACGAAAGTTCACGGATTTCCCCCAAAACGGCCAAGAACACGATTCGTTCCAAAACCCAAAACGGAATTCCAAGTTGAAATATGGATATACAATCCATAGAATATGTTTAACAACATCATTTAACCATAATCGATCCATCGAAAACGGATGAAAACGAGATCGGGACAAATCCCCAAAAAGTCAATTCGAAGGAAATCAAGAAATATACTTGATTCGACGAAGAACAATGGATTAAATGATGTTAAACACAAGAATACTATCAAGATTAATCATACCCATCATGAATTAATCAACAACACGGAACGAATCGGACGAAAATGCAAAAATCCCCAAATTCACGAAATTAGGGTTCTAAGGAAGATTACCTTGATTCTGAATCAAAGGTTGATAACGGACGATCGATTGATGTTATGAACTCAAGGACTTCATGGATTTGTTGTTAAACAACATGGCTTCGCCCATGAATCGCCACTCGCGGATGGAGAAGGAAGGAAATGAAAACGAAGTGAAATGTGATCGGCCATATTTATATCAAGAGACTAGCGTGTCGCTAGCCTTCCGGACTAGCGTGCGCTATCGGCCAGATCGGACGAGCACCCTCGGCCAGGGCCCACACGACCCGGCATCACCTGACCAACCCTGCCGACCAAACCTGCCGACCCAACTCCCGCTAGCGTGCGCTACGGCCGGATGCCTGCGCGCTGACTGGCCCAAAGAGCCATCGGATCGAATCGCCCGGCCAGTAACGACGCTAGCCGGCCGACGCCGCGGCGCTACGCCCGCCGACTAGCGCGCTACGCCGGCGTAGCGTGCGCTACTGCCGATCCCGACCGAGTCCAAAACCTCGAAACCCCATCGCCCAGTGCCCGAGCACAGACGCTAAAGCCACCCGGCACAGGCGCTACACTGCCGGTTAAGGCGCGCAGCCTTCCGGCCAGAAGCGTGCGCTTACGCGGTTCTGCCGCACCTGTCCGGGCGTGCCCGCAATCGTCCGGCGATCCGCAACCGTCCGGCCAGTCCCGCAACCGCCAGGGCTCGACGACCCGATTTCCGAAAACGTACGGAACGAACACGACGAAAAGTTCGCGGACAACATAAACGACTCGAAATGAAAGCGTAATACCATAATTAGTCATACGCGACCAAGAAACGGGTCGAGACAACAATTACAGATACGGATACCCGTAACTTTCAAGAAATTACAAAATGGCCCAAAACGCCCGGAAATCACGATACGTGATCGAATAACCAAACCGAAGTTCACAACACGTCTAACAAAGTTAAACGGACTTGCGGGAAACTCGAAACAACAGCTTCGGACGAGATTCGCAAGAATCGAACTCAAGTGCGGAAAAGTCGCTAAAAAGCACAGAACTCAACGAAACGACACCGAAACGAACTCGGATGTCAAAAGTGTAGAATTAATCATTCTCGGAATGACGAAACGGACATGAGAGAGTCGTCAAACAGACTTCGCCGAAAAAAGAAATTACTGGAATCGAAAATTGCGGATATTACATTCTACCTCTTAAAAGAAGTTTCGTCCGAAACTTAAAACAAGTAGGGAGAAGAAATATTCCGGCAGAAAACTCAACGAGAAACACAAGAATGCTTAAATAACGCAAAACGGCGAAATTTTACAAACAACGCAAATTGCTATACGGCGTGAAAACACGCTCCACGGCGACCAACACAACGTCGCCGTTAGGGATATAATAAAAACCAACAAGTGACAAGCGTCATCAAACGGATAATATAGCCAAGTCAATTATCCGACAATCACAAAACACAACGAACGAAAATCAATATGATTGACCAACCCAACGGTACATCAATCAAAACGCGAGTCAACCGCTGAACAAACACGGAATCCCACCGCCTAAGGGATGGAAGATCGAAAACGAAACTAATTTCCCGAACTGAAGGGAATTACGAAGGAGTCTGAATGCTTAATAATCATGAAACGAGAACAAAAACCGAACAAACAAACGACCGAACCACAACAGTCGAGACAACAAAAGCGAACAATCATGTTCGAATCACGAAGAACAATAAAATTCAAACAACAACTCCAAGGTTCACATCTCGACTCGAGACAATATATGATCCGGTGAAAACAACAACGTATGCATTCACATAAGATCCACATGAAAGGGAATAGCAATAGAAAAGTCACAACGACAAACGAGTTATTCCGAAATAATACCACACTCGTTCGATCAACAAAAGCAAGGAGCAGGACAAGCTCAGAAATGTCAACGAACATAAACGAGTCGACAGAGTCGAAAATGTAAAAGTTCAAGATCCAGTCCACTTCGAATAAAAGAACTAGTAGAACCAAAAGATGTTACTTCCGAACAAGGTTCACAAGAATCGAACCGAATTCGGAAAGTGACAGCGATAACCAGATTGACCCAAAACAAGATCACAGCTCGTTCGAATGATGAACCCGAAATACAAAACAAGTTCAGACAGTATCAACGAACACGAGCGAATCGATAGACTGGAGAAAGAGAAAATACAGAAGTCTAAAAACAACACGGGTACTACATTCGACCTCTTAAAAGAAGGTCGCCCCGCAACTCACAACAAAAAATCAAGGTGACGACACAACAAGCAACCGAAACATCCTTCGAAGGCCTCTCAAAGCCGATTCTGATACTTGTGCTGAAGCGCGAACTCCGAAAGTCTCGGTAGCCAATTCACAAAACTGAATTCGGTGTCCCTTGAGTCCACACTTGAAATGTGTTATCGACGAGAAGGACAATTTACACGTGCATGCCCCGGCACATCACGATTAAAACGCCTCGGCTCGGCATACCGAAAATATAAATGCTCGATACAATGGATCAAAACACCGCAAAACAACATACCGGAGATGCCAACTCAGCATGACATATCAACGCATACAAAAATCACAACAACAACGGCATCATTCGAAGATTACAACATCCCGAACGACAGCCATCACACAATCACAAACATCATGAAACAATCACCCATGTGTATAACGCATAAAAATCCAGGCTTTAACAACCCACACTAGTGCGACAATACGCAAATCACCACGAGGCGATAAACAGTAAACACCAGTTCACACCTCTCACAGAGGGCCAACAAAACATATGCGTGGCGAACGACTCGACGCTCACGCCACCAATTCAATCACAATTCGGGGTTGACACCGTAACGAAAGTTCGAAAACCATACACGCATTTCCGGTCCGCAAACAGGAATGATAGGTTTTTAAAAACGAGAACCACCTTTTGAAAACAGTTTGGAAACAACAGTTGATCTTGAGTATCATTTTACAAAAAGTAGTGCAAACACCATTATCGAGACTTTGAAAATCATCTTGCGTTTGAACAAAAATGAGGACACCTTTCCTTTAGTGAAAAACTTTCAAAAATATTCGACTTGGGTCTAAGCAATCGCATTTGAAAATATCTCAAAAATATTTTGGTCCTCAACCGAAATTTTTTGAAATGTATTGCGGCATTAGAAAACACCTTGAAAACACCGCAAGAAAATAATTCGTTTTAAAAGTACGTCTCGAATTTTAATTTTCTAAGATACTCAAGGTTTTCAAAATAATTCAATGGGTTAGAATGCCCCAAAATTTTCGTGTAATTACAAGGAACAATATAGCGCCGTGGGTCCCGCTACGAACCCACTGTGCTAAAAACCAACAAGAATGCCCAAAAGGTCGATGACGGTAGTACTTATCAAAACTCACAAAATCATTTGAAAACACCCAACTACCGTCAAAACGGTCAAGGCCATCAACTCGGTTAAAGGAATCGATTTTCAAATAAAATTGATCGGTAAGATACCGAAAGCTATTACAAAGGAACTCACGCAATAAAAAAGAAATACCCAACATGCACAATCCAAAGAACTACTCCTCACATGAAAGAAATATGAGAGTCAAATAGTCACGTATCAAGAAATCAAAATCCATAAGAGGATTCCGTCACTTAGCAAATAAATCATAAAAATAGCTCGTGTCACACGAGGCACAACACAAAGAAGGGAGACTTACACCACAGTCGCACGAAGATGATGATCGCCCCACGATACTAATCACGACCAACAAACTCGACGACGCGTCGCGACACGACTCGATCGGATAAAATCCGACGAGACAAAAACTCGATAGACACCATCGACCCGACACCTAGGTTTCCACAACCTAAGCTCCGATACCATTTATGTAACACCCCCAAATCCGCTCGGGGATATTACACGCCGTAGACCCTCTCCTCGAGGATCTACCAGGCTGATAACTAAAATCAAACATCTAAACCTCGCCTTTAAGGCTAAAATGACTCAGTAGACCGATTTGGTCTTTCAACAAATACATACAACTCAATTCCAAACACATACCCACGCAGGGGTCAAAATACAATAAACTCCCGTACAACGGGGAAAAGATACTGCAGCGGAAAAGAAAATACAACTAGACCAAAACGACGTCAACAGATCCTCGTGTGATTAGTATCGTTCATCTTTCATCATCCTTCGTGCCGACCCTGTGTTATGCTCCAAAACCTGAATGCAAAAATAGACATCCACCCCCCGAATACTCGGGGGTTAGCAAACTCCACTGTTTTGCTAGTGCAAGTACAAGTGCAAAAATACGAGCCATACAATACAAGTTCCAAGAACAATGATAATCAGGAATCCTCAAAGATCCAAACGTAAAGAAAAGTACTTCCCGAGGCAAGAGTTTGGGTAAACATTTCCAAAACCGAAAGATCGCAAATAAGGGAAACAATTTACAAAACAGTTTAAAATGCCATCGAGAGTTTTAATAGAAAACAATTTAGGATTATAAAATCCTTCTCTTTCCAAAATCAATAGTGGTCACACCAAAGGTTTTGTTTTCGCAAATAGGAAATCACCAACAATTTACGGTCGAGCCCAACATCACGTGTCCTCAACGGACGTAAAATCAACGAAACATAATCACGCACGCGCATCGCCTAGGACCGGGACGATACCACCGACATCCCACTCGAGGCCTCGAAGGACCCTCCCGAGCTGGCTAGCGAAACAAATCACACACATCTCACGGTTGGATCAATCGCTTGTTGCATCCTGGCCACATGATCACATGCCATGTGCCACCGTAGACCTTCAACCATATCCACACATTCACACAAATAACATATCACATCAAGGATATTCAAACAATTCGCCCAGAGGCATCAAACACTTAGCAAAACACCACGTCAATTCACAACGCACCGAAATGAAATAATATACGCCCACACACAATACCAAGTGCAACATGAACACCAAGCATATACATAGAATTCACATAGTTATTCACGAACCACACCAATCACAAAACACACACGGTTTTGAAAGGGGCCTTTAACGAGGCTAACCAAATCTTTTGAAAACTCATTTCAAACAAACAAACAAACCAAGACGATCACCAATCATCATATCTCATAAACAAGAAATGTATGGACAAGGTACTTGCCTCGAATAAGAACAACGCGAGAATCGACCGAAGTAGGTTGGCCCGAACCGACTACGAACCCGCCGACTCCACCGAACGCCAACTCACGTTCATAAACTACGAAGGACAAATAATAACAATGAAATGAATTCCATAACACGACTCAAAGCCGTTGAATTCAAAGAACGAATGACGAAAGTTCACGGATTTCCCAAACGGCCAAGAACACGATTCGTTCCACAAAACCCAAAACGGAATTCCAAGTTGAAATATGGATATACAATCCATAGAATATGTTTAACAACATCATTTAACCATAATCGATCCATCGAAAACGGATGAAAAACGAGATCGGGACAAATCCCCCAAAAAGTCAATTCAAGGAAATCAAGAAATATACTTCGATTCGACGAAGAACAATGGATTAAATGATGTTAAACACAAGAATACTATCAAGATTAATCATACCCATCATGAATTAATCAACAACACGGAACGAATCGGACGAAAATGCAAAAATCCCCAAATTCACGAAATTAGGGTTCTAAGGAAGATTACCTTGATTCGCTGAATCAAAGGTTGATAACGGACGATCGATTGATGTTATGAACTCAAGGACTTCATGGATTTGTTGTTAAACAACATGGCTTCGTCGCCCATGAATCGCCACTCGCGGATGGAGAAGGAAGGAAATGAAAAACGAAGTGAAATGTGATCGCCACCATATTTATACTGGCCAGACTAGCGTGCGCTAGCCTTCCCGGACTAGCGTGCGCTATCGGCCGGTATCGGCCGAGCACCCTCGGCCAGGGCCCACACGACCCGGCATCACCTGACCAACCCTGCCGACCAAACCTGCCGACCCAACTCCCGCTAGCGTGCGCTACGGCCGGATGCCTGCGCTTAGCCGACTGGCCCAAGAGCCACTGGATCAATCGCCGGCCAGTAACGTACGCGAGCCGGCCGAAAGCGTGCTACACGCCGGACGACTAGCGCGGGCCACGCTCGGGGTAGCGTGCGCTACCTGCCGATCCTGACCGAGTCCAAAACCTCAGAAACCCCATCGCCTGTGCCCGAGCACAGACGCTAGGCCACCCGGCAGCGTGCGCTACACCTGCCGGTTAGCGCGCGCAGCCTTCCGGCCGTAGCGTGCGCTACGCCGGTTCCTGCCGCACCCGTCCGGCCGGTGCCCGCAATCGTCCGGCCAGTCCCGCAACCGCCAGGGCTCGACGACCCGATTTCCGAAAACGTACGGAACGAACACGACGAAAAGTTCGCGGACAACATAAACGACTCGAAATGAAAGCGTAATACCATAATTAGTCATACGCGACCAAGAAACGGGTCGAGACAACAATTACAGATACGGATACCCGTAACTTTCAAGAAATTACAAAATGGCCCAAAACGCCCGGAAATCACGATACGTGATCGAATAACCAAACCGAAGTTCACAACACGTCTAACAAAGTTAAACGGACTTGCGGGAAACTCGAAACAACAGTTTCGGACGAGATTCGCAAGAATCGAACTCAAGTGCGGAAAAGTCGCTAAAAAGCACAGAACTCAACGAAACGACACCGAAACGAACTCGGATGTCAAAAAGTGTAGAATTAATCATTCTCAGAATGACGAAACGGACATGAGAGAGTCGTCAAAACAGACTTCGGCCGAAAAAAAAGAAATTACCGGAAATCGAAAATTGCGGATATTACAATGGATTCCCTAAAGGGAGAAAAATTGTGCGAAGGTTTCAGAAGAAGGATGAATCTCCATTGTTTGATGAAATGATGGATTATATCCCTAATACGAAGCGACATAAGATAACCATCAAGAAGCTGCACGATGCTGCACTTAGCTGTGTCGACGGAGGTGAATGGTTCAAGCGCCTTTTTATGATAGCTATTCAGTCAACTTTCATGGAAAGCACAGCGAATGGCTACGTCAGCCCATATATTCTCAATTGCCTAGCGGATTTAAGTAAAATTAAGGAGTGGAACTGGTCGGAGTATGTGATGCGCAGTTTGATCGAGAACAAGACAGCATATGCCGAGGAAAATGCCTCACATTTCGTTGGACCGTTGCTTTTCCTTATGGTAAATTTTCAATTTAATCACGTCCACCCACTGTTCTTTTCCTTAACTGTATTATCAAATTCTAGATTAATTGAGAGGTCAGTGACTACAATATGCGAAAAAAATTTTGTGAAATTGTTTCAGGTACTGTATAAATTCTCAAATTTTAAATTCTAGATTGTTTTTCCAGCTTATTTGTTGGGAAAAATTCTTGTAGGTTTGCGAAGCTGATGTTAGCATCTTTTTTACAAATTATTAGCATAGTTTATTTCCTTATTTAGCATAATAAAGTTAATATTTGGCATAATATTGGATGAAATTGAACAACATTTTAAGTTTTGACATTTAATTTACTCATTAAAGTTGTACTTTTTAATTTTCAAGATTAGTGTTTTGCTTAGTTAGCATAATTTGTGCTATAACATACCACACATAACTCTGTTTGTTAGCACCGCTTTTCGTTGACCATTCTTACTGGAGGATTTTTTTTTCGTAATGTAACAGCTTATTCTACGTCGATCGAGTCCGCTACAAAGTGCGAGACAACTCTACGAGAATTCCTATCATTGTGAACTGGACAACAAAGCTTCGAGGAACAGAGAGAAGGCGGAGATAAAGGGAGGTTGTTTCGGTGACGGACTTCCTCAAGAGCCGATTCGATTTGCGTTGATCCTGCAACTCAAAGAAGACGAAGTTCATGACTTAACCATCCCATCAACTACGAAGTAGCAGGTGAAGCTACAAAGAGTGGAGCGGGTGTGACCATTGAGGTGCCGAGTTTGGCGAAAAAATTACGAAATTGGCCGTCCACATGATGAAGTTGGTAGAGACAGCTCCCGAAGATGTTGTGAACACGCCTTCGTTTCACCGACCATTGACAAAGCCATGAAGTCCATATCCTGTTCAATGATGATTTCCACACGGCCGGATCTTGTATACCGTAATCGACACAAGATTTTGATGTCTTCGCAACCATCCCGATGTTGTGAAGTCTGAACGATGTAGACAAAGAGCTAGAAAAAGAGACAAGCAATCGGTCAAATTGGAGGAGATGCCCTCATTCGGTCTTGGACTAACCCAAATGTGGAATTCATCGCCGCCAACGAATTTGGCATTGGAGCTTCACCTGCAAAGAAAGAATGTCCAGTTAGCTCATTATATAATAAAGAACATGTGAATATTGATTTTAATTAAGCTAACTTTGTATGTGCAGCAGGAAGGAAGAGATGGTGGAGCTGGGAATGTTGTTTTTGATGTCGGAATAAACAGTATTGTTGATGGAGCTGTGAATGTTTTTGTTAATGCCGGAAATGTTGAGGGAGGGGATGCTGGAGCTTCAAATGCTGAAACTGAGAAGACAACCAAGGTAAGTGGAACTTAATATATTGTTTAAGATGCGATGACACGGGTTAGTGAGGTTGAATGTTTTGTTGCATTCTTGTTAACGGATACATGCAATGGTGTATTTTGGAAATTGAGAAATTATATTGGGATCCTGATTTGTGTGGTATAATTATGCTGAAAATCGTTTGTTTGATCTGTGTCTTGTGTTGTTTGAAATGCTTTTCAGTATAGGTATCATTTTTGTTATGTTTTTCGGAAGTCACGGGAATTATTAAACACAGCTTTATGATTTGATTTTAATGAATATTGCATGCACATATATTATATGGTGTTTGCATTCGTAGGTTGTTGCTCTTGCATCTTTTGAACCATTCAGTTAAATAAGTGCTCGGATCTTCCATCTAGCACATACAAAGTATATTAATAGCACTCGTTTGTTATTTATATAGCACATATTCAAATCTTCATGTTTGTTGATTGACTTCATAACTGTGCACACTTAGTTTCGGAGTTAGCAGTTTTGACTACATGAGGTTGCACAATATTTTTTAACAGACATAGGAATGAATGCAGCTTGATTTACAGACTATATATCTGATATTGCAGGAAACGATTAGGAGATGTGGTACACCTGCAAGGACTAAAGCAAATTATCGAGCATCTCGAGTAACTCAAGCTGCCACTGAAGAAGCCCAGAAACAGGTTGTCTTGCGTCGTTCATCGAGGCAAAATAAGAAGTAGATTCGATATGGTTGTAGAATAATCTAAACAGAAAATACGATTCTTGAATTTTAGTCTTTGAAGTCATTGGGACATGGGTTATGATCTATGCTAATGTATGCGAGTGTATGTAACCCTTAAATTCATGTAAACACATGGTTATGATAAATGGATTAAGATCGATATATCTATGGAAAAATATATGAACAGCTTGCACTTTTATGTTTAACCTATATATTGTTGATATATATCTTCTTTTTTATAGATTTCACCTACAGATACAGTTGCAGCCATTAAAAAGAGAAGGGCGAAGAATGTATTGAATAAGCCTATAGCTTTTCGATCCCCTTTTTTGGTACGACAGATAAATCCAGACAAACGTCTCACAAAAAATGAAATAAAGTGTGGGATATATGCACTTCAAAACAGTCCAAATACCGAGTAAGACAACTAACACAACCTTCCAGCATATACTTATTTCTTATTGCGTTTACATTTTTTGTAATTAGGGAAACTATACTTTTTGCATATGGAGATGTCGAGATCACAAGAGAACACATGTATACACTTGCAAAAAATCATAAAATTGGAGTTGGAGTGGTGGACGCTTGGTGCTTGATGCTAAACCATCTTGAGAGTAGTCGTGGGGATGGTTCCCCTGGACGTTTTTTTGCCAACACTTTCTGATGTGTATGTGTCATTTTCTTCTTATGTGTAACCTTCCCCGCATGTTTTAAATTACTGATTTTCCGTACTCCATTGTTCTTTGGTAGACTGATGCACTGGTAGCTAATGATTTGACACTCGAGGAACGCAAGGATTCTTTTTTTGAGAATATCACATCTGAGCTGAGTAGCAACGCCCATTTAGAGTTGAGTGACATAGATATCGTAAGTATCTATCACTGAATATTTTTATTTTTTAGATAAATTTTATTATATATATATATATATTGTCATATTAAAATTGTATTTTTTCTGTCCAGTTTGTTTTTCCAGTTTATAAGGAGAACAAATGCTTTGCGGTTTGTGTCTGCCTAAAAAATAGAAAAATGGTCGTACTAGATAGTTTAAATTATGATGCATCATAAAGTCACTCGCAGAAATATGGTGATTTACTACCTAACTTGGTATGTTTTTTATTTCTGTTAATATTGTTTAGTTAATTGAATATAACTTTAACCCAAATTTATTAATTTTGTACATTTTGTTACTAGCGAACTATACTGGCAGAATACCTATTCCACAGAGGCCTTGTGACAAAGGCTAAACTGCTCGAGAAATCGACTTTTCAGATTCCAGTAATAAAACGGGGTGACAAACGTAATTTAGTAGACAGTGGAGTGTATTTAATGAGACATATTGAGACGTTCATGGGCGATGTTTCAGCCAAATGGACCTGTGGGATTTCAGGCAAAGGTGACAAACAATTGTTATTGATGAGGATTCGTTATTGTGCTGCTTTGATCAATTGGCCAGAAAATATAGTTAAAGACTCCGTATTGGGAAACGCAGAGACACATTACCGTAAAGTGTGTGCAGACTCAAGTATTAAGCCAGAAACATTATTACTAGGATAATTAATGTTATTTAAATTACTTGAAAATTCGTTATATTTTTTATTTATTTGTTAAAACTTTGGAATGGCTCAGGGTTTCATTATTAGAATGGATCTTATGTTTTTTTAATTATTAATCATGTGGGTTACAGTTGAATTTTTTTAACATATACAAGTACATCAATATTGCACTACACAATATAACATGGCACACAAATAAATCGATCCATGTGTATTTTAATAATATGATCTTCATTGCATTGTGCACCAGAGTGATGCTCACGCCCAGCACCACAAAATTTACAATTAGGCACGATATTAATATAAAGTTAGCACACTTATGCTGAACAGTAAAAATGTACATAAATGACTTCTGCAAATACATATTCAACATTAAATATCCAAACTACAAAAATAAAAATGAACTAAATGTGAGTAAACAGACCACCTTCGTAGTCTGGACAAGCAATAACCAAACTAGCAGACCAGTTATAACTCAACCTCTAACGAGCAAACTAGCAATTCCTTGAATCATGGATAAAATTATTTTAGGCGATTCTTTGAATAAGATAATACGGCACATAAGTAAATCGATCCATTTGTATTTGAATAATATGAGGTTCATTGCCTTTACCTGATTTTTCCGACTGCTTACCAAACTTAGCATGATATTAATAAGAACGTAGCACACCTCAAATGAACAGTAAGGGACGTACATAAATGACATGCAGAAACTTACATGTTCAACATTGAATCTAAGACCAGGTTCATTACCTCGTGTATCACACTAATGCTCACGACCAGCACTACAAATTGTACAACTTAGCACGATATTGATATAAACGTAACACACCTATGCTAAACCGTAAAAAAAGTTCATAAATGACTTATTCAGATGCATGTTCAACATAAATCTCCAAAATACACCAATGAAATAAATATGAGTACAAGACCACCTTATAAGCCTGTACAAAAAATAAACAAACTAACAAACCAGTTATAACTCGAAGTAACTATACTGCCAAAGACCATGTAGTTAACTGCTACAAATCAACCTCTACCGAGTATTTTACTCGGGCAATTCCTTGTATCGTGATTGGTCTTAGTTTTACACGTACGACAACCCCTTAACGGCTTGTTTGCTGCCACTGCTGCTGCAATGGCCTTCTCCCTATGAGACTTCAACCTCACTGCACCACCCTTAGTGCTGCACACTTCAGGTGCCAATAGTCTGCAGGTCTTCGGGCTGGGTAAACCATAATACTGCTCGAACATGGCATCATTCCCTTCTATGTCTTTCTGCTCAACATCCTGATCTTTTTTCGATGAGAATTTAGCACTCGCATCTTTAAGAATTTGAAGAAACTGCACTCGGCGTTCTGGATCACCATCAACCAAACCAATGCATTTACAAGCCTCTATAAACAACTCATTATTGCCACTCGGATGAGAATAACCAGAGTTGGCTCGTTTATCTGCAATCTCAGCAGAAGCAACCTTTGTCCATCGATGGCAAATGTACTTTGGGGGGATAGATGTGACATTCATGTTGAACATCATCACAAAAATATGCCTGCACAATAGACCTTTCCGAGTGTAGTACTTGAACGAACATGAAAATGATTCCTCAACAATTAAATATGTAACTTCAAAATTCAGCTCATCGTTAGCAACAACATGATATATTGATGTATCATCTTTATGAACCATAGATGAAATTCTGCATTCATGCACCGCAGCCAAAATCTCACGCTGCACCTTCAGAAACATACTCAAAGTGTATACAGTTGCAGCCTGAAGCTCAATCGCAAAATGAGTTTTCAATACAGGTAGACCTGTTTGATCTTTATAGCATAATTTGTCATGCGAATTACGTTGCGCATCAATTGCACTACCAAAATGAATGTAGAATTCTGCCAGGTCATGATGCTTATTCAAATATTGTCGAAAGAAGCTATTCTCACTCTCGGATAGAGAGGTTGTTTTGAACAACCCACTCATTTCCAACTCACGAAAATATGAAGGAATCCATGAAGATCTCATTGAGAACAAATTTTGCGTAACCACTTGTGATCACACAATCCATACTCGTTCATCACATTGTGCCATCTTTCTTCAAACTCTATTGGGTCATACATCTCTGACCAAACCAAGCTGAACAACTTATTCTTGAACTCTGAATCTTCATTCAAAATTTTCGGCACTTTCTCAGCAACCTTTCTCATTATGTGCCACATACAGAGCCTATGCAAAGTGTCAGGAAACACCTCTGCCACAACCTTTTTCATTGCGGGATCCTCATCTGTTATCAACATCTTAGGATGCCTTTTCATACAATCTGCGAACCTGAAAAGAATCCATGAATATGACTCGTAATCCTCCCTTGTTAACAGACCAACGCCAAAAGTGACACATCTACCGTGATTGTCTCTTCCCGTAAATGGCGTGAAAATCATTTTGTACATACAGTTATAAACGAAAGTGAATAAATATCTACAAAATTAAAGGAACAGCACATCATGTTAAAACAAACTGCACGTAAGCTATATTATGCAGCACATATAGTTTTACAAATTAGCACAATCTATCAAAATTGAGATAGACATAAACTGTACCTAAAAAATATTGTACGATATTATATAACATTTGCACATGAAGTCAGCATGCTCAACAAAATACAAAACATTACACAATAGTACTAATTAGAAATATTTTCATCATTCACCTATTTGTCGAATAAGTAGCATCAAACGAGACAGCCTCCCCAAAAATTTGATAGTTTTGGATAGACAGAGGGTCTGCCCAAAATAAACACTTCACTTGATGCCACTCATCCTCAAAGAACGTCAAATGTGAAACCCGCGCAAAAATCACGCTTGCTTTCCAACTTTTGGAGCAATATTTCTGCATCAACTCCATTCGCAAATGCCCTCATATCACGAGCATAGTTCTTGAATTCAATAGTAGTACACCCAATATCCTCATATGTACCAACTAGCTCCTTAAAAACGAAACGATCGCATCGGACATATATTTGCTCTCCTGCATTTACCAATCATCAACTTGTGTGCAGGAGTAACCTTCCTACAAGAATTCATGAGATGCTTGTACGCCTCTGAAATCATATCATGATTGTGGGCCTCAATAAATCCTGTAACGACATATCCTACACAACCTTCTAATCGGATGACTACACGAGCTTTACATCCAGTTCTGGTGTCCATCCTACGTCGTTTTTTGTTACCGAAAGTACTTTATTGGCAACGTTCTTTGATCCCTCCTTGTTACATACCACATACCGCCAAATAATATTCTTGTCTTTGGATTTGACATCGTTGCCTTGCGCACTTCAAACCCACAATCAGAAGCGTAATCCTTATAAAAAACTTCTGCCTCTTTCAAATTCTCGAAAACCTTACCCACGTAAGGTTTCATACCTTCTTTGCAAGAAGGTACAATAAATTTGGTGACATCTTCCGACGTACTTCCCCCCGCTGAAAATTCAAAAATAACAACTCAATTAAACAACAAATTTTTTTAATATGCAAGCAGAAAACATATTACGTACAGAACATAAAGATTCTATGCTAAAGAGTCAATATAAATTATGGCATTCTGTAAAACATAATAAATGCCAAAAGCTAACAAAAAGAGTGCTACTGGATTGTGGGAAAGTGCAACAAAAAAAATGCCAAGATATGCCACAAAAACTGCTACTTATTGTACGAAAGTGCAACCAAAAAAGTTTCAACTAAAACACAATGCAATGGCAAAAAAAAATCATAAATACTGCTACTGAGTTGTGAAAGGTGCCAACGCATAAATCCTTTAGCCAAAACAGAAATGAATGCCAATAAAAAACATATAAAGTGCTACGTATATCTTTGAAAGTGCAACATAAATATCTTTCACCTAGGGTTGTCATGTATTGCTATATGTCAAAAAAAAAAGACAAATAAAACAATGAACGAAAAAAACCACGTACAACTAACAAGATAAATAAATACAAACCACTGAAGAAAGTAAAATACTGACGAAATTAGCAAATTAAAATTGAATTGGATAAAAATATGTATAACTCAATGAAAAAATATGAAATAAATGAACGAAAAACATTCAACCATAGACGAAAATTCAACGAATTTATTCTGAATACCAACGAAAAAACTGTGTATAAATGAACATTGATTGAATAAGAACGAACAAACGAACAAAAATAAGAACAAACAATAAACAAAAAAATACCTGTAGAAACCATAATTCCGAATTGAATTGATGAGAAGTTATCGAAAGTTTAGAGAAACAAGACAAAAAACGAAATCTGAACGTAGGGATTATATTTGCAGCAATTTAATGTATGAAATTAGGGTATAATGATGGAGAAAGTACGAAGGATGAAGGGAAGAGATAAAAAGATGGAGGAAAGAGAAAAAAAATAACGGCTTACACGTTTTTTTTGAGATGGGAAAGTGGGATATGAAATCCCATGATTATAGGAAATACCAAACATACAATATGTATGATTACAAATATATCCCCACAATAATATTCCACAGAAGACACTTGTGGCTAAATTCTTAGCACAACGTGAATAAATCGCAGCCATTGATCACCAAAGATCTAAGGCCCAAAATCATTCTTATTTCTTACGGAAAAAAGCTTTCCTACCTGAACCTATCCATATATATATATATATATATATATATATATATGTGTGTGTGTGTATAGATTGTATGTGTACTGTATGTGTATATATTATGTATATATATGTTTGTAAGTGTGGGTGTATGTAGAGGAAGATGTATGTATGTGTATATATATATATATATCATTTTGCCAGTATTGTCATGTTATATTTTCCTATGTAGCACCGAAACGGGAACGGCAAAGGGATACGGGAACGATACGGGAACGGGAAACGGAAAAATCGAAAAATCAAGATACGGGAACGGCATAGATACGGCAATAAAAAAATATAAAAAATTAACAATATGTTAAAGAAAATCCAAAATAGATATATGTTGATGTAAATTGTAAACTCCAAAAACTACTACATATTTCAAAGGTAATTAATTATCAATAATATCATTTTCAAATTCTGGTTCATCTAGTGAGAGTTCGGTAAACTCCAAAAACCCTACATCTTCCATTGAATCAAAAGCATCTCCACCCACATCCCACATCTTTTCATCATCCTTCGGATTTCTTGACAAAAGTCGGAGATTATTATGGACGTAAACCAAGTCTTGAGCACGGCTTGTAGTCAACTTGTTCCTCCTTAGCGAGTGAATAAATGCATAAGTACTCCAATTACAAGACGAACTAGGTTGTCCAAGTAATCTAAAAGCCCAAGTTTGGAGATAAGGAGTTTGAGCACCAACCAAAGTTAACCCACCAACTCTTTCATAGTACTCATCATTGAAATGCTTGTTAAATCAGAAAAACATCCATTTTTCATTGAAAACAATGCATACTCATCAAGAACTCTCCTGTACTCATCAGCATTAGGAAACAACCTTCGAAAACATTTCCCTCTTCTTGTGAAATTTCTGCATCCTTATGTGGAGCACTTCTTGTCTCATCCTCGTTTAACCATTCTTCACTATAATATCTACAACATTTAAAAGTCAAAACATAAGTATATAATAGAATATTAGTAATCAAGCATATAGTTTAAAATCATATACCTTGGATTTAAAGAGTGAGCTAAACAATGCAGGGGAGTGTTATTCTTCGCCCATCGAGCCACTAAAATACCATGCACAACATCATAAAAGAGACTTTTTTGAGATGCCAAACGTTTTTCGTTCTTGTATATCTCAATCTTCACTTTCTCAATCATCGAATCCCACATCTCATACACCAAGTGCAAACATGGTTTGTCGGTGTCACAAGCTCTAATCATCATATCATATATAGGTCCAGTGAAACTAAGAATATATGATACTTGATCCCACCATTCATCATCCAGAATCTTTTGTTTAACAAAGTTTGCTTTCACAGTGTCATCTTCTCTATAAGAAGACCATTCTTCGCTTATGACCATAGCTTGAAGACCCGTTTTGATAAGTTTAAATCTCTTAAGCATCATAATGATGGAGGCAAAGCGAGTCTCGGCAACCGAAAGCAGTTTAAGAGAAGTAAACTTGGAGAAAATCGAGAGTCTCATGTTATGGTTCATGATGAAATTTTTAATTGCACTCGCATCCCCGTGAACATTTTTTATCCAGCTGCACTGTTCATAAGTTAGTGCATTTGCTTACACATTATTTGGTGAACAAATGTTCTTCATAGCAAGATTCAGCGTATGAACAACACATGGTGTCCAATAAATGTGAGGAAACTGACTCTCTATAAGTTGTCCAGCCGCCTTACAATTTGCTGCATTGTCAGTAATGATTTGCACAACATTTTGATGACCAATTTCACTGATGACTTTTTCCATCAACTCAGCAATAAAAAATCTATCTTTTACTTCCCCGAAAGTATTCACTGCCTTTAGAAACAATGGACCATGACCTGAGGTAGCCATGAAATTGATTAGAGGCTTTCTTGTAGGATCACTCCAACCATCACTCACAATAGTCACACCTTTTTCTTTCCATGTAGACTTAAGTGGTTCCAATTGCCTCTGGATATTTTCCTTTTCTTTTTGTAGTAACGTTGTTCTGAGCTTATTATAACTAGGAGGTACATAACCATCAATTTTGTTGGCAGCAGCAAACTGAAAAGCCCTAACATAGTGTGGATTTCTTGCAAGATTAAAAGGTAAACCTCCGGTATAAAACATCCTTGCTATTTCTTGATCTAGTTGGTCCCTAGTTTCAACACCAAAAGCTCTTTCAAGAGGGTTCAAACTACCTTTTCTTTTCTTAAATCCAATACCAGCTTCACATGGCAACGCGACTTCTTTCGCTTTTGAGTCGGCTTTCTTCTGTTCATACGCTTCTTCTAAATCTTTCATCTCTAGTTTGAGACCCGCTGTTACTTTTTGGCAAATAGAAATCCCTTGACCTATATATAAATATAAGTATTAAACAAATGCCATTCAATTTTACAATCTATTAAACAATAGCAAGACAGCAAGTATTAAACAATTATAATATAAACAAATGCCATTCAATTTTACAATCTTTAACTATAAAAAATACGTGCTCTACTGCTCTCTAACTAACTATTTTTCTTTTTTCTTTTTAGAAAATCTATACAAGTGCTCTTACTGCTCTATTATTAATGTTTTTGCTGATTTTATGTTTAGGACAAGTAAATCGAATGACAAGGCTAAAGCTTTCAAGATAGATCAAGCAACCAAACATGTACATGGATTGAAGAGAAGCACAAGCCAGCCATTCGTACATATACAATACAATACAAAACATTTGAATGATTGACAATGACAATACAATATTCATGTATGAGAAATTGACAATTCAATACAAAAACACTACAAGTTGCATACTGATTATACACTACAAATCGAATGACAAGGCTAAAGCTTTCAAGAATGCTTCAAGCAGTTGAATGACAAATTGACAATTCAATACAAAAACACTACAATACAAAACGTACAAATACAAATTGCATACTGATTATACATAGATTCAATACTGATTGATTATACAAAACGTACAAATACAAGTTGCATACAAAACGTACAATTCAATACTGATTATACATAGATTCATAAAACAGTAAAACACTACAATACATTACCTTTTATACCAAGTAGATGTGCTCTAACCCTTGAATACGATCCTTGTCTAGCTTCACTACAAACGTTGCAATTGAATTTCCATGCTCCTCCCGTTGCACCTAGCTTTTCAAGTTTAGTCACGTATGTCCACAATGGAGGTTGATCAGGATCAGTACTTGATGTTGATGATCCTTGTGGTTCTTGTTGTGGTTCTTGAGAAGCCATAATGTATAGGAGATGATCCATGATGAGAATTTAGGTATATGATCGTATATGCCTGCTGGTTATGTATTTATATACGATATAGAAACCCTAATGTATACGTCGCTTGGGTTCCAAGCCGTTTAAATAAAAAAAAGCCCATTAAACATTAAAACCCAGCAGAAACTTCTTGGAATCGGCTAGTAACTTCAGAAACGTGTCCCGATACGTCTAGGAATCCAGAAACGTTTATGGAAACTTCTGAGAAACGTTTCGGAGACGTTTCTCCGCGTTCCCGTTCCCAAGGCGTTCCCAAACGGGCACGGGAGCCTTCTGGGCGTTTCGGTGCAACATAGATATTTCCTTCCGCTGTCGTGTTCAATCCTGTATGTTGACCTATTGTACTATTGTGTATCGAGGATACACCCGTGTCATTGAATACTGTCATTGTAATTTTGTTTACTGATTTTTGTGTAGATTGACCCTGTTGGTCAATTATGGTTTGAATTGTTCTGTGTTTGCCTGGTGGATCCTAGCGAGAAGGGTATACGGCGTGTAACAACCCAATTATGGTCTGGGTACACAGACAAGATACAAACCAACATAAAAAGATTAGACAACTATATGACAGCATAAATACTTCAACACTGTGCAGGGGTTGGTTTACATAAAAAACAAAATTAATCCAAAGACAGAGCACAAAATCATATCTGCATTTAGATATTCAGAATTTCTATTATAAAATATCATTTGCATTGTTAACATTAATAAACTTAGCAATCAAATAGAATTTGTACTGATACTGCATCATATATGGACTCGAACAAAACTACAAATTAATCAAAACTATCTAATTCCATTAATCAAATAAATAGTTCAGAATAACAAGATTGATTAACTTTAAGGAACAGACGTGTATATTATCAGGCAACACAGATTGTATTGACAGCAAAAAGATTGTCAGTCAGGTACCAGACAAGTAAAAGGTTTTCTATAGCTTCTAACATACCGAGGAAACTAAGAAAGACATGCATACTATAAAGGCACTGGTCCAACACAGATTAGACTGAGCAAAAAAAATGTCAAACCCTATTTGCAAAAATAAAATTGCAGTAGTATGCCTTCAACAGAATACTACTTCCTCTTTTGATGGTTTGATTAAAATAGCAAGTAATGCTAGATTTTAGATTTTTAGGAGTTGCCAGATAAAATAATGAACATATGATTAGGTCTGACAGAGCACTAAAAAAAGAATGGAGCAGCAATAGAGCTACTACTAAGAGGGATAAATGCCCTTATATGCTGAACATATACTCTGCTTTAAAGATAATTTCCTGTTTCAATGCGATACTTTATATTTTCCGCACAGAACCTTATTATATTCTCGACACAAGGAAAAGCAGGAGGATAATTATTCTACAAGTCGAAACCACCAAAAGGAACAAAGTAAAATAGCGAAATAGAAATACTAGAACACATTTCTTTAAACATTTATAATCCCAGAGAACATATATACCAGTTAAGAGTCCATGAATACCACATAACATATTAAAAACCAGAACAAGTCGGAGACATACGAGATGACGAGGTTGCCTGTGTGTCTTTCTAAAACACTTAAATCGACATAACACTGGTTTATATCAAAATTTCAATAAAAAACACACTAGCAACACACTAGTCCAATAGTAATATAGCCAACTACAGAGAGTTAAAAGAAACAATCTACGAAGACACAATTACACAGAAGCACATATTCATTTAATCTCTAGATAAACAAATCATATGTGAAGCTAAAACAAAATAACATCCTAACTAGAATAGTCAAGCAAATTATCCTATGCTTCCATTTCCTCGGCCAATTCAATCCATGGACGTTTAGCCGGAAAAAGAATAAAATAGGATGAAAATACTCGATGGAAACTTGCAGATAATATTTTCAGCAAAATTACTTACTTCATCACTCATGTTGCGCCATTCAGCTTGTCCGGCAAAGTCGATCTCATATGGTAACTTTAATTAAAAAAAGACGAACAAAAGAATTAACACTGAACGAATTAATACTAAAAAGGCTGTGTAGAAAAAGAGTTCTTACTCCGAATGTTGGGCGTATTGGATGCTTCTCAAAATATTTCTTCACATAAACCTTTTCCCTGTAATTAAACAAAATCACATCAAAACCTACAAATAAAAGACTAAACAGGTAAAAAAATTGAAGAGAGAAGTTACATGAATTGGCAACAAGCAGTAAACATTATTATATCCTTTTTTGTGGCGTATTTTTCTGAGCAGTTTCCCCACATCCCCTTCCACTTCATCCTAAATCATAATAAGTATATATATATATATACTCTCTCAGCAACTTTGTGTTTCACTGCATATTCAGATCAATATATCAATTTCTGTAAAACTTACTTAGGATCAACTTTCTTAGTTGTTCCATAATTTGCACTAGACTTTGCTCTGGCTGCCTTAGTTTTATTATTTTTTCGTGACACTGATCTCGTGGTCATTTTCTGCAAACTGGAATAACAAAATCGAACAAGTTAGTATATAAACCAAAAAATTAGGGTTCATCATTAGCATTTACTCTAGTACTGCCCTGAAGTTTACAATGACATCAATTCAATGCACACTATATTCCCTATGCGTGCAAAGAGAACGGAGTCAATGGAAATTAGGATGGAACATCAGACTCCTCACCGCTGCTTATTCGGTAACTTTGGTTTATAGATGTCCTCATCTTGTAATTATATGTTGTCAACAACATGTTGCAGCAATTATTACTGTCTATTACTAATAACTACAGATAGCTAGATAGTATACATAATCCTGCTACTACTACTTTATCGGTGAGAGATGAGTTCTTTCAACAACTTGATTGCTGTGGACCATCTGTATATGTAAATCATGTGTTAATCCGACTGTTTTGTTGGTCGTAAATGACCTATTTTCTTGTAGTACATATGAAGTTGTTTGGTAACATAACATTCTGACATATCTACAGGGAGTGGTGGCTACAGGCGTAATGTTTGAACTTTTTGCAATCTATGGAAATGAAGGGGAAGGCTCAATCTCCTGAAACAATCTCTAAAGATTCAACAAAACCAGGCAAAATCAACTTTGCTACTTCATCATCAGGAGCATCAAAAAACCATAAAAATGTTGATTGTAACAACAGTACTCTGAATGGGGCCACCGTGCACCGTGCTTCAGTGGAAAATGCTGATGAAGAATCTGATGAAATTAGGATTGGTTGAGGATCAAGTTAATTAATTAACTTAATTTTCAAATTTATCGGCTCAAGTTTTTAAGATAATATATGTATGACAGGTTTTAAAACTGCCCAAGGTACATGGGACGTTCTTCTTGCTCTACGTTATAACTTAATGTAGCCGAGTAGTGCCGATTCTATGTGGTTGTTAGTGTTGTAAATTACTACAGGATAGTACAGATTTACAAACGAGCAGTGAAGATAAATATATGGAATCAATTAAAAACATTATTGTAAAGATCAGAAAGCAAAACCTATGTTATGAAACACGAGTCGTTGAATTCTAGAGATCAGAAATATGACCACAATTTGGAAATTGCTAATACCTTGTCGAAAATTTAAGGTTGCCTAAATATATTGGTATGTTTTACTGCATATTCAGATAAATATATCAATTTGTGTAAAACTTACTTAGGATCAACTGTCTTAGTTGTTCCACATTTTGCACTAGACTTGGCACTGGTTGCCTTAGTTTTATTATTTGTTCCAGACTTTGATCTCGTGGTTACCATGGTAAATTCCTGTAAACTGGAATAACAAAATCAAACAAGTTAGTATATAACCCAAAAAATTAGGGTTCATAATAAGCCCCAAAAAATTAGGGTTCATAATAAGCCCCAAAAAATTAGAGCTTATAAAACCCTTCCAAATCAGATTTCAATCCCCAAACAGATAGCATATAACGATTCCAGACCCCAAATCTCTAAATTCGATTTCTAAACCCTAAAATTGAGCAATAGTTCGATAATATATATATATATATATGCATATATACATATATATGACTAAATCTAAATGCAGAGAGAGAGAGAGAGAGATGTTCACCGAGAGATATATTTGAGCGGAGATAGCAATGGTGAGAGTAGGGTTGCAAACGAATCGAATCGAAGCGAATATTCATGAATTTTATTCGAATTCTGAAAATTTGTCTACTATTTGTATTCGTATTCGATAACAAATCGAATATTATTTCTGATTCGTATTCGATTCGAGTTTAGTTACAAATATATTCGAATTATTTGAATATTCGAAATTCGAAAATCACTAGCTTTTTTTTTTCCACTTAATTTTGATTCTATTAATTTTTGTTGTATGATATATTGATATCTGTTCGATATTTCGATTGAAAAAAATAGATAATCAAAAAGTACTATAAAAAGAACATTAGGTAACCAAAAATTTCCACAAAATATTAGATAACCAAAAAATTCCACAAAAATTGTTGAAGGATATTAATAAACTAAACTTAAATACAATATAATTATGAACAACCAAAGCCACGCATATGCTTAGATAATCAAAAAGTTCCACAAAACAATAACATTACATAAAGATAATAAAATCCAAAACAATCTTCAACCAAGAACATCCACAAAAATTACAAAACACCAAGTTTTCTTTGGCAATTATAAAAATAATTAGAAAATGGTCTGTGCCAAATCCCTCATGGAAGTGATGCTTTATCAAAAAAATAGCAAACTTGCTCCCAGACTTGTTATCATCATGCTCCCAGACTTTCTACTATCATGCTCGTAAGATGACCTCGATTGGCTCTTCCTCCTCCTATACAAAATTTAAATACATTAATAAATCAACATATTATCATAATCACTAATACATATAAAGTGTAGGAATTGAATTTAAGAAAGATAACTTACATGTGATTTAAGGGCTTTCTCAATCCCGTGAAGTTTACGAACCCAATCTCCTCCACAAATCAAAATTTCTACCATATCGGATGATAAGTTAGCACGAAAAGGATCTAAAACTCGGGTTCCTGCACTAAAAGTGGCCTCCGATGCTACTGTGCTAATAGGAATAGCCAAAACATCACGAGCTAACTTAGACAAAATATTAAACTTCAACTCTTGAGATTTCCACCAGGTTAATGCATCAAAGTCAGAGGCTACATCCCCTTCTTGACCTCTAAAAACTCCTTCTTCCAAGTAAATATCCAACTCCGACTTTTGATATGAGATAATTAAGTATAACAATACCCGTATGTGGAGGAGGAAGTGGCATAAAACTGAGAACTTGCTTTTGAAGTTGCCATTGTGAATCAACAAAGTGGCCAGTGACACACATATAAGAAATCTTTTGCACTTTCGACTTCCAAATATCGGTGGTCAACGAAATTTTATTGATGTTTTTCAACTTCAACTGTAACTTGTTCTTCTCCAAGTCATAAATCGTAATAACATCATTTCTTGTTGTGGTACGGGAGATCTTTTCAAATTGTGGGAGATTCACTTTGAACATGAAAGAAAAGCCATAGGCCTCCACAGCATTAAATGGCTGCTCGTGCATTAAAATCCAATGAGCAACAGCTTCTCTTTGTTTCAAATGATCATATCTGCCATCCGATAAGGGATTCATCTCAAATTTGGATTTTGAAGGCTGAAATTGCAGGGTCTTTTGTTTCTTTGCTTCAAGTTTCTTTTGAACACATCTAGCTATATGATTCAAAAGTTGAGATGTTGTACCGCCTTGGGTCGACAGAGAAGTTTGCTACAATATTTACATTTAAATTTCGGTGTTCCATCCCCAAGAGTCACTTCCTCAAAATCCTTATGAACTTTTGAATTCTTTGCTCTCTTCTTCCTCTCAAATTTTTTAGTACCATCCTGATTATTTTCACCAATATTATCATCGCCAACACCAAGCTCGTCTTCCATATTCACGTCTTGCATTTGCAGACCATCATCAACTTCATTTTCCACATCACATTCATCATCATTTATGTTGGTTCTTGGACTCCTCACCTGGTGAATATAGATTATAAATTACATGATATACAATATACAAAACTTATTGACATATTTAATAAGTTGTATTTACCTCTTCGAGATTTTCCACTATAATATCGTCTTTGTGAGGTGTTTGCATTGCTAGGTTTGAAGGATCCATATTATATTTCCTGTTAAAAATGTAATAATAATGTAATGAAAAAAGTTAATCTATACACAAAGTAAAAAAAATGCTTGTCAAATGTTTTTAAAGCACATAACTATATTGCAGTTTCAGCACCTTTAAGTACATGGTAAAGCAGTGAAGAAAATTTCTTAATTTTTCAAGTACAAGAAAAAACACATTTAACATTAAAGGTTCGAAATAATATAACTAGGAGCACCAATATTAGAGCAAGTACTAAATATAGTAGATAAGTTATCACCACTACAAGCACTAATATTAGAGCAAGTAATAACAAAAACAATATTCCAGTCTCAAACTTCAAAACACACACATAGACAATAACTAAACTAAGTAATACATCTTCAGTTTTTCTTAACAAAAAATGAAAAAGAAAAAGAGAATGACGATATTAGGGACCAAGATTTACCATATAATCATTTTTTTCAACGTACTTCATATTTATCCATAAACAAAAATTAATCGAGCCTACAGAAATCAAGGAGATCAAGGGAAAAAAAAGGCAAGAATCATTTTTAAAAAAAGATTTACATTTAATATATCCTCAAGAGGACTTCACTTTTCAATATAATTTATTATTAAGACATACCACTGAATTTATAGGATCGGCCAAAGAGGACTTGGCGGTGCGGCGTCAGATCGAGGAAGACTTACAGATCCACGGACTGAGGACTTTCAGATCGATGGAAAGATGTCGTCGGGCCAGCAATTTTCTACGAAAGAAAACGGAACAGTAAGGGAAAAGAAAACAAAGAGAAATGAAGAGAGAGCGGCGGAAAACTGGAACAGGAAGGGAAATAGGGGATATTGGGAATTTGGGAATTGAAGTTAGGGTAATTTGTATTTCTTTTTCTTTTTGACGTTTCCCGTGTTAGTTAGTGTATTAGAAAAAAGGATTGTTGCACTTTCAAAGTAGCAACTTATCTCATAAATATTAAATAAAGAATATTTACATAAATATAAAATAATATAATATATAAGAGAGAAATAAATAAACGAATCGAATATTCGTATATATTACGAATCGAATATTTAGCTATTCGTATTTGTATTCGAAAACTATACGAATATAAAATATTATTTGTATTTGGATTTGAATTCGGATTATTCGAATACGAATCGAGATAATCGAATACGAATATCGAATCGAATCAAAATTATTTGATTCGTTTGCAACCCTAGGTGAGAGGCGAGGCACAGGGAGAGGAGAGGAGAGCGGGCAATAGCGACTGGAATGGGAAAAAACCCATCCATCCATTATATTGGCCAACATGCCTTTCTATCTATTTACCAAATTACTAAAATATCCTTACGTTCATTTTCATGTTAAAAATGTTTGATTATCAAGGGATTTGAACTCACAACCTCCATGCATCAATGACTTTTTTGTAGCCCAATCACAGGAGGCTGTCTTGAAATCCTCTCTTCTATTGAGCGGCGTTCATCTGGAGTAAAGCAAATTCCTCTAGGTAAGTCATATGGATTAAGTAGTACTCGGTATGGTATTGAGTTTTTTTTTTCGTATCATATGTTTCCCTTTGTATTTTTCACTCAATATGTTGTTGTGCACTAAGCTGAGGGTCTTCACAGAAACAGTCTCCCTACCGTAATAAGTAGGGGCATGGTCTGCGTACATCTTACCCTCCCCAGACCCTGCTCTGAGCGGGATATACTGGGTATGTTTGGTTTGGTTTGATTTGGTTTACTACACTAGAACAATTATAATTTTTAAAATCATTAACTGCATAAAAAAATTTCCACTTGCTATATTTTCTTTAATATTTATTTTGAAATTCCAGATAGAATTAATTTAAATGATCGGAATATGTATGATATTTGTGATTCGATCTTTCCGAAAAAAGGTAAATAAAGTTAATAACATATTTTTAGACTTTGACGAAATAGGGTTAAATCAATTCGATTTTATGAGTTGAGATCGAAGATATCAAATTTTTTATGAGCCGAGTTTTGAGCCTAAAATCTAAGGGTCGGTCGACCTTGAGCTCGAGCCCGATCTTTTTATTCGAGTTCGAACTCGGTCGACTCGGCTTGATTACTCCCTTCTCGTTGCTATTGAGTAAAATATTTTAATAAACTAAACAAATAATTTTACAAAAATAAATAAAAACTATTATAAATGAGATTTGAACTTCGTATTAGTTATCAGATGAATATTTAGGTAAAACACATAGTTAGGTTAAATATTTATTATAAAATAGGCTATACATACTATATATAAAATTATATATTTAAAACGTCTAACTATCTTATCGAAATACGATATTTGCTAGATAACATATCGCATATATATATATATATAACTTTTAGTTAATTTTAACATAATGTTTTATATAAGTACAGTGCACAAAATCGGTTAATATGACTGTCATATGACACGACCACCATAATCTGGTTTTTGTATTGCTTTTGCTAAGATGTCATCCCGACTTGAGGTGATTATTTCACCTCTTTTATTTTGAGTTTCCAATGCTTTCTACAATAAAAACATAAGCTTATTACAGTGAGCAAAATGTAACATTAAAAAGTCATGGACAAGTATAACATTAGGTCATGCACCATCTATTGAAGTACATATATCAGCTATGATACTTTACTAATCAACAAAAATATAACATTAAAAATTCATGGACAAGTATTGTGCATGTAAAAAAAACTAATATACAAAGCTACAGAGAGAATATCACCGGTGAAATGTGACAATAATTACAATCTCTTTTTAGGAAATTATTCAAGTGTCCCTTCGGGGTAACTTGGGGAAATTTTCAGTTTCCTGGTAGATCAGCGGGGCATAGAGTCCAACCCCGACAAAGTCCAGGCCGACGATCATTGATATAATAATACCTGAAATTAGTAGCGAGATGGATGAAAATGACGAGAAAGACAAAGAAGTCTACAAAAAGATCGACTGAATTCTTTTTGTAAGTTCAAATTGCGAATAAAATGTCTCCATTTGTGCTGCAAGGAAAGGTTGAATCGAAGTTCTTACCACTTTTATTGATGATCAGAGTATAGATTAAATTTCAAAGAAAAAGAAAATGTATAGTGCCCCTAAGGTGTTTGCCTAAATGACTGGCAGAAAAAATAAGGCAACGACCAGCTGGTTTTGGGATACGAAACATATCTGTCCTAGCACTAAGCGTGCCGTATTAATAGGTTTATACTTCTTTCTTCCATATGTGTGGTCCTTTATTTCCAATTTTTGGTTCATCCAAATTCTATTATTTCAACTTTTAGTTTTACAATTTAAAGGCAACTCTCATAACAAAGCCGAGCAAAGCTACCTTTGTTTTAGGAAGTTTGGCTGAGTTTATGAGCTATTTTAAATAGCTGTATGAGCTCTTCAATTATGTTTGGTAAATTTTGTGAGTCAGCTTTATAAGATCCTATAAAGAAGAGATTTAAAAGTTCATTAGTTTTTTTTTAAGGCCATCCTACCTTCTTTCCAAAAAATATCCTATGTTAACTACATTTTTTTATTTTGAATATCTTAATTATCAACATCTTAAAAGTTTCATCTTAAAAAACTTGAGCATCTACCACCACTACCACTATGTCACAGTACCCTTTACCCTAACACTTCTATAATGTCTTTCTTTAAACAAGATCTGGCATCTTACAACTCTGAAATATATTTTAAGATAGGAACTAATAAGATCCTCATCATCATCATCATCTAAGCCTTAGTCCCAAAATGATTTGGGGTCGGCTAACATGAATCAAACTTTGAAACCGTCAATAATCGTTACATAAATAACATAAAAGGAAAAAAGAGGGAAAAAGTAGAGAAAAAAGCAAATTAAAAAAGAGAATGAATGAAAAAAAAGAAAAAAAAAAAGAAAAAGAAAAAAGATAACATGAAATAAAAGAAAATAGGAATTAAAAAAAAAAAAAATCAGACTCCATCCACCATCCGTATTCTTTCCCGCCACATTTGCCTCTCCATCGCCATACTTTCTCCAATTCCAAGAAACCGCATATCATTTTCAATCATCTTTATCCAAGTTTTCTTGGGTCTTCCTCTACCTTTCACAACATTACTTGCTCCCCAACTTTCTAGCCTCCTCACTGGGGCATCAATAGGTCTTCTTCTCACATGACCAAACCATCGTAATCGATTCTCCATCATCTTGTCTTCTATAGACGCAACTCTTACCTTCTCTCTGATCACCTCATTTCTGAGCCGATCCTTTTTTGTATGACCACACATCCATCGTAGCATACGCATCTCTGCCACATTCATCTTTTGAACGTGACACTGTTTTACAGCCCAACACTCGGTGCCATATAACAGCGCAGGCCTAATTGCCGTGCGGTAAAATTTATCCTTTAATCTATGAGGCATGTCGGAATCACATAAAACCCCTGTGGCACTCTTCCACTTCAACCACCCTGCCTTTATTCTGTGAGCCACATCGCCATCTAGCTAAATAAAATTTTTACAAGATTATAAATTGAATTTTATAAAATTGTATATTGAATCATCAACTCATATGTTCTCGTATCTAAATTGTCGAATATAATGTACACAAATTGTATAATTATTGTGCTCTTAGTGACACATAAAATCACATTCTAATGAATTTTTATATAATTAAAATATTACCATAACATGTTGAATATAGCAAGTAATTTCAATTGAATACATAAAAGGGAAAAAAATATATATGTTAATTATTTAGTAATTATGACTATAATTCTTAATTATGAACCGGATGGTATAGGTAGGAAAGGTTTAATATGGTGTAGGTACTTACAATAACTTCAGCAATTTGATGATCAATAGGATTACCAAAAACTATCTGGCCATCTTTTTCTGCGGAATGAGCTTTAAGCCAAACTAAATATCGAGGCACCTGTGCAACACGAACCCCTTGCTTTGAAAGTTTTTTTGCCTGACATGATGTAAGAATATACTAGAAGCTATTGTTGATCCAAATTCATTCAATCATAGCATATAAAAATCAAACTATTAAAACATACAATTTCTTCTTCATAATATTGGTATCCCCGTCAGCCTCCTCGATAGCTCGAATTCTTTTTTAATGACCTTTCTCGATTCTTCTAACTTAATTCCTTTACATTTGTTAACATTATTAATCAATATACACTATTATAAAACATATACATATCATGACGAATTTAGTGAAAGAATTTATACCTTAAACTGTAAGTTATCATATGTACTTAAGAATTTTTTCCAATCGTCTAGTTGTATCCAAGGATATTTCCATGGTAATTTTTCCCTTAACACCTTAGTGCCTTTGCATACTTTATACATCCAATACTTTCTCAGCCTAGTCTTAAAATCCCTCCATCGAATGCATGCTCATGTTAAAACCCATTTTTTATGAGTTTGTGGTACTGTGAATCCTTTCTGCATATTTCATTCTTGTTAGTAATTCATATAAACAAGCACTTGTACATAAAGTTACGTACAAGTATGAAACTGATTTTGGTACTTACCACAATGAAATCATACACTTCATCCTTGGTTACCTTCGGAACATTAGTCCACCTCCTATAGGTGATGTTTGTAACACCCCAAGATATTCGAAGTATATTGCAGCGCCGTGGACCTCTACATGGGACCCACCAGGGAAGACAAGAAAACACGACTCGACTAACCATCTCGGTTAGAAATGACACACATTTAAATAATACAAACATATAATAGCACGCTCGGTGCAACCGGTGAAATAAACATCAACCGACAATATAGCAACTTTAACGAATACAACACGGGATTCAAAGCGAAAAGCCTAAGTACTCGCGAGTACAATCTATAAGTTTATAAGTGTGGGAAACAACCATATCGAAAAGGGACAAGAGAAATAAGCAGACTCGAATGCACATGTCAACGACCCTGGCCAATATCCGCGTACTGTCCCAGCGCTCGCTCGTCCGGAAGAACATAACCTGAAATCCATAACAAGAATTTCCCCAAAACAGGTCCCCAAAGGGGTTGGCAATTACGCTAGTACAAGTATTCAAGGCAAACCATTCGCTTACACATTTCATAGTACAATGCACCAAATCATTTCAAAACCAAAACCAGACATGTCTTTTCCGGAAACAAACAGTCAAACAATTTGCCTTGGGAACAGGGCTATACCATTGATCCCGCTCGAGGCCTCTAAGGACCCTCCCGAGCTGGCCATATCATAAAACAAATCACGTACGTGCATTGCCTAGGACCGGAACGAAGCCACAAATCCCACTCGAGGCCCCTAAGGACCCTCCCGAGCTGGCTAGCTAAACAAACTCATGAATCCAGGGCTAAAATCATTGGATTCCCTACGTGGCCCCGTCGGACCCTCCCGAGGTGAGCAAATCACACAATATACATTACCATTTCATGTTAAGCATAAAGGTTTCCCAAAATACTTGCCTTGAATAATAGACGCCGCAACGAACGGAAAGGAAAACACCGACGAACGCTAGGAACCGACGAAACCGAACCTAACGATTCGAAGAACACAATCACAACCATATCCAAACGAATATAGAAATGGAATACACCCGAAAACTCGCCTACGATTCATGTATATTCGTATAAAAAACAACGAGGGCGGACCACAACCAAACCCTCTCGATTACAAAAACACCACGAAGTATACCATGAATCCGTAGGAAAACCAATAATACCAACAAGATTAATCATATTCATCATGAATTAATCTATCAAACGGAATGAATCGGACGAAAACGTGAAAACCCCCAATTTACCCAAAAATAAGGTTCTAGGAGTTTACCTCGAATTAATGATGAAGAACGCGATTAGATGTTGATAACCCACTCCAAAAACTCGAAGAAGATGATGGATCGGAGTTACAAAGCTTCAAATCGCCGGAAGTGCCAAGAAAATCGACTAGGAGTCGGATGGGGAGGAGGAGAAATGAAAATGACCGAAATCGGTCAACTCCTGGGTTTATAAACCCAGGTCGCGTTACGTACGTTAGCCACCGGTAGCTAACGTACGTTAGCTTGTTAACGTACGTAAGCATGGTATGGCTTATGTACGTAACGAAAATCGCAGAAATGCCTGAACTATATTACACACGCCATTACGTACGTAACAGAAACAAGCATTACGTACGTAATGCTTATGCCTGGGGAGTACAGGCCGCAACCACTGGCAAGGGAGGAACCAAAACATCGAAATGCAACGGTGAATAGATCACGAAGGTACGAACATAAAGGATTCGAGGCAACGAACTTAAGTGTTGAAGGAAAACATATTCCCAACTACCCGAAGGTTCGGAAAACAACAACAAACGTAATTATCCCAAAACTTTGGGAAATTACAAAACAGTCTAAAACATTCGAAATGTACGATACATGGCCGAAACACCAAACAAAAGCTCACAATACGCATAATAACATGAGATGGATCTTCGGCAACCCCGGAACGGCGGTTCCGAACGACGATTACGAGAATACAATAAATAGCAACGAAAACGGCATAAAACACCGAATCGAGTAAAACGAGTCCGAAACAAGCTAGAACGACAAAAAGTCCATTATTAAATATTCCCGTAATGTCAATACGATTACAAGCGAGTTGCTAAAAATGAACATACACCAAAAATGAGAATATCGGGAAAGAAAGAAAAAAAAGGAAAAATGCGGATATTACATTCTACCCCCCTAAAAATAAGTTTCGCCCCGAAACTTAAGAAACAAACAACTCGGGGTACCTAGCACGCATGCTATCTTCGGTCTCCCAAGTTGCCTCCTCGACACCATGTCTCGACCACTGCACTTTGACCAAGGGAATGGCCTTATGCCTCAGTCGCTTCTCACGGTGCTCCAAAATCTTCAAGGGATGCTCCTCGAAGGTAAAGTCCTCGGCAATATCGATCTTATCATAATCGATGATATAACTAGGATCCGGAACATATTTCCTCAGCTGGGAAACATGGAAAACGCTATGCACGCGACTCAAGGCCGGAGGTAACGCCAAGCGGTATGCTAACTCACCGACTCTCTCGAGAATATCGAAGGGCCCAATAAATTTCGGACTCAACTTCCCCTTCTTCCCGAAACGGAAAACTACTCTCGTCGGCGACAGCTTTAGCAAAACTTGGTCTCTCACCTCGAATTCCAAAGGTCGACGACGGATATCGGCATATGACTTCTGTCGACTCTGAGCAGCCAACATCCGTTCCCGAATCAATTCTACCTTCCGCCTCGTCTCTAAAACGATATACGGTTCGGTCCCGACCAAATCGGATGCCTCGTTCCAACAAATCGGCGATCGACATCTCCGCCCATAAAGTGCCTCATACGGTGCCATTCGGATCGACGCGTGCCAACTATTGTTGTACGTGAATTCGATCAATGGCAAATGGTCCTCCCAGTCACTACTCCAGTCGAGAGAACAAGCACGTAAGATATCCTCGAACGTCTGGATAGTGCGCTCCGACTGTCCATCTGACTGGGGATGAAAGGAAGTATTCAGGCGCAAATGAGTACCCAACGCTCTGTGCACCGCCTGCCAAAAGTGCGATACAAAACGGCCATCACGATCCGAAACAATAGATCTCGGAGTACCGTGAAGCCTCACAATCCACACAATAAACACACGAGCAAACTTCTCCGGGCCCCAAGTATCCTTGATGCCCAGAAAATGTGCCGACTTGGTCAGACGATCAACAATCACCCAAACTATATTCATACCCGACCTCGATCTCGGCAAGCTCGTGATGAAGTCCATCGATATATCTTCCCATTTCCATTCCAGAACGGGAAGTGACTGCAATAACTTGGTCGGTCGCTGATGCTCAATTTTGACCTGCTGACAAGTCAAACATCTCTCTACAAACTTTGCGACCTCCTCCTTCATATCATTCCACCAAAAATTCCTTCTCAGGTCCTTGTACATCTTACTCGAACCGGGATGAACGGAGTAAGGTGTAGCGTGGGCCTCGCGCAAAATACCCTGTCTCAATTCCGAGTTGTTCGGAACACAAAGCCGACTCTGGAATCTCAATATCCCATCCTCGTGAATCACAAACCCAGGAGACTTTCCCTTAAGGACATTCTCTCGGATTTGAGTAATCATCGGACCTCCCAACTGTTTCAGCTTAATTTCATCGATCAGGGACGACGAAATCTCTAAAGCACAAAGTTGCCCGGCAGCTCCTGGCAACAAAACCTCAACATCCAACTCGATAAAAACCCACTGAAGCTCATATTGAGACGTAAGGGTCTCAAGCATCCGCAACGCAACCGGTTTCCGACTCAAGGCGTCGGCCACGACGTTCGCCTTGCCCGGATGGTAAAGGATTTCGAGGTCATAATCCTTAATCAACTCTAACCACCTCCTCTGCCTCATATTCAACTCTCGCTGAGTAAATATGTACTTCAGAATTTTATGATCGGTAAAAATCTGACATGAAGAGCCAAAGAGATAGTGACGCCAAATCTTGAGCGCAAAAACAACTGCTGCTAACTCCAAATCGTGAGTAGGATAGTTGAGCTCGTACGGCCTCATCTGTCTCGACGCATACGCAATAGTCTTGCCATGCTGCATCAATATGCACCCAAGACCCTGACCCAAAGCATCGCTATAAACGACAAAACCCTCATTGCCACTCGGCAATGCTAAAATCGGGGCTGAAGTCAAACGCCTCTTCAGCTCCTCAAAACTCAACTGTCTCTCGTCATTCCAGACGAACTTTTCGGACTGTTGGAGCAATTGCGTAAGTGGTCGAGCCAGTTCGAGAAACCCTCGACGAACCTACGGTAGTATCCGGCCAAACCCAAGAAACTACGGATCTCCTTCATATTTTTGGCGGTGCCCAATCCAACACTGCCTCAGTCTTCTGCAGATCCACACGAACCCCCTCGGCTGAAATCACGTGACCTAGAAACATCACTTCCTTCAGCCAGAACTCACATTTCGAGAACTTTGCATAGAGTTGCTCGGTCCTCAAAATGTCTAACACTACTCGCAAATGATGGGCATTCTCTTCCTCGTTCCTCGAATAAATAAGAATATCGTCAATGAAGACGACGACACACTTATCCAAATGCTCGATAAAGACTTTATTCATCAACTACATGAATACTGTCGGCGCGTTAGTTAACTCGAAAGGCATAACTACAAACTCATAATGTCCGTATCTCGTCCGAAAAGCTGTTTTCGGCACATCGGACTCCCTCACCCGGAGCTGATAGTACCCCGATCTCAAATCAATCTTCGAGAATACCGCATCTCCCTGCAACTGATCGAACAAGTCATCGATCCTCGGCAAAGGATACTTGTTCTTGATGGTCACTTTGTTTAGTTCGCGATAGTCGATACACAAACGCAGTGAACCATCCTTCTTCCGCACAAACAGGACCGGCGCGCCCCGAGGCGAAGCGCTCGGTCGAACATATCCTGACTCAAGAAGCTCACTCAACTGCTTCTTCAATTCGGCCATCTCTGAAGGTGTCATGCGATACGGCGCCTTCGAAATCGGGGCCGCACCCGGCTCTAACTCAATAGCAAAATCAACCTCACGGTCCGGTGGCAAACCCGGTAACTCGTCAAGAAATATATCGGGAAACTTACTAATGACTGGAATCGACGAAAGCTCGACTCCACCATCCTCCGCCTTCAAGGCATAGCACAAATAACCAGTACACTCCTTTCGCAGGAGTCTCATCGCCTTCAAGGCGTTAATAATGAACTTCTGGTTTCCCCTCTTTCGCCCCGCGAAAGAATGCTCGGTGCCGTCCTCGGCTAACATAGTGATGATTCTTGTGCGGTAGTTCATGATTGCACCATGCCGCTCGAGCCAATCATCCCCGAGAATCAAATCCTCGCCCTCAATATTAACGACAATAAGATTAGAGAGCCAAGCCCTCTCACAAATAAACACAGAACAGTCCCAGACCTCTCGATCGCCAACGATCCTATCACCGCTAGGAAGTTTAACGATGAAAGACTCGCAAGGCGACAAACAGTCTAGACTCAAACGGCACACACACTCCAGAGATATGAGCGAATGTGTAGCACCAGAATCGAAAAGCACACTGACAGGATGAGAATGGATATGAACGGTACCTGTCGCCACGGTGGCCGCTGGGTCATCGGCCTTCCTCATCTCATAGACACGTGGATGGGCGGAGCCGACACTGGAAGCTCCTCCCCTAGCGGGCTGACCCCGACCTCTTCCTCGGCTGGCACTCGGCGGAGACTGCGGAGCAAACGAGCCCTGGTTCACACTCGGCTCACGGGTCTCGCGAATCTGTTTGACCTGTTCACAAAAGAGAGCCTTGTGGCCCGACTGACCGCAAGTATGACAAGTCAATTGCTGATGAGGACACTGCCAGTTCCTATGGCCCAACCGGCCACAGTTAAAGCATGTGGGATCCCGAATGTAGGTTCCGGTGGCACCTCGAAAACTCCCAGAGAAACGAGCTGAACCGCCCGTAGAAAAATTCGCTGCTTGAGATTTCTGCTGGCCTCCACCCTTGGGACCAGAAAAATTTCCGACTGACTTCTGCTTCTTGATCTCACGAGCCACTTCCTAGCCGTCACCGACATATCGTACGCAAGAGCCCTACTCTGATAATCTTTCAAAGTAGTACAGACGATCCCCGACACATAGTCCCGAATTGACAGTTTCATCCGCCTGGAAAAGTAAAAAATTTTGTCGTTCTCCTCGACAACTTGGGTCTCCACGTAGCCCAAATCCTTGTTGAAATCGGCAATAGCTTGAGAGATAGTAATGTCCCGCGGTTGAGCATCATAGAAGGCATGGACTCGAGCCTGTCTAACCGGCCACGGGCAATACTCGGTCTCCATTAGGTCCTTGAACTCCCTCCATGAAGCAACGTGGTCCTTAGGCCCAACAACCTCCCACCAGTCAGTAGCGTCCCAAGTGAGAAAATATTGGGCAATAGAGACCTTGCGGTCCTCGGGACAGTTGGTGGCAACGAAGACTTTAGATATCTCCTTGATCCACCCTTCCCAGCCGATCGGGTCTGAAGCTCCCAAAAATTGAGGAGGTTGCATCTTGATGACATCTTGAAGCCAACGGTCTGCTCTGCCCCGATTAGCATGGGCCGGATTCGGATTCTAAACCACTTGGGTTATCACCGCCATCTGGTTCACCATCTGCTGCATGACAGCCGCAATACCAAGATCGGCGCCATCTTGAGAAGCATGGCTAAGTTGGTCATCGGTACTGCCGGATCCCGAAGAATGCGATGTGGCCGCCCCACCGACTGCCCCACGTCCCCGGCCGCGTTCACGTCCACGACCACGACCACGGTCTCTTCCAACATCTATACTGGTGTTGAGAGATAGAAAAAGCAACTCAATGATAAGTAAGAGAGGAAAACAACCACAGTTCAATAAACAGAAACACGGTACGAGAAAGCAAAGAATTGAGTAAGGAAGAGTTACGAGCACTGGAAGTACCGAGATGCTGGCAGCGGTGTGACAATATGCAAAACGAAACACAAATAGACCCAAATAACCGACAAGCCTAGGTATCCATAAACCTGGCGCGTCTCTGATACCATTTTCTGTAACACCCCGAGATATTCGAAGTATATTGCAGCGCCGTGGACCCCTACATGGGACCCACCAGGCTAAGACAAGAAAACACCACTCGACTAACCATCTCGGTTAGCGAGGACACATGTTTAAATAATACAAACATATAATAGCACGCTCGGTGCAACCGGCGGAATAAACACCAACCGACAATATAGAAACTTTAACGAATACAACACGGGATTCAAAGTGAGAAGTCTAAGTACTCGCGAGTACAATCTATAAGTTTATAAGTGTGGGAAACAACCATATCGAAAAGGGACAAGAGAAATAAGAAGACTCGAATGCACATGTCAACGACCCTGGCCAACATCCTCGTACTGTCCCAGCGCTCGCTCGTCCGGAAGAACATAACCTAAAATCTATAACAAGAATTTCCCCAAAACGGGTCCCCAAAGGGGTTAGCAATTACGCTAGTACAAGTATTCAAGGCAAACCATTCACTTACACATTTCATAGTACAATGAACCAAATCATTTCAAAACCAAAACCAGACATGTCTTTTCCGGAAACAAACAGTCAAACAATTTGCCTTGGGAACAGGGCTATACCATTGATCCCACTCGAGGTCTCTAAGGACCCTCCCGAGCTGGCCATATCATAAAACAAATCACGCACATGCATCCTCTAGGACCGGGACGAAGCCACAAATCTCACTCGAGGACCCTCCCGAGCTGGCTAGCTAAACAAACTCATGAATCCAGGGCTAAAACCATTGGATTCCCTCCGTGGCCCCATCGGTCCCTCCCGAGGTGAGCAAATCACACACAATATACATTACCATTTCATGTTAAGCATAAAAGTTTCCAAAAATACTTGCCTTGAACAATAGACGACGCAATGAACGGAAAGGAAAACATCGACAAACGCTAGGAACCGACGAAACCGAACCTAACGATTCGAAAAACACAATCACAACCATATCCAAACGAATACGGAAATGGAATACACCCGAAAACTTGCCTACGATTCATGTATATTCGTATAAAAAACAATAACGAGGGCGGACCGCAACCAAACTCTCTCGATTACAAAAATACCACGAAGTATACCATGAATCCGTAGGAAAACAAATAATACCAACAAGATTAATCATATTCATCATGAATTAATCTATAAAACGGAACGAATCGGACGAAAACGTGAAAACCCCCAATTTACCCAAAAACAAGGTTCTAGGAGTTTACTTCGAATTAATGATGAAGAACGCGATTAGATGTTGATAACCCACTCCAAAAACTCGAAGAAGATGATGGATCGGAGTTACAAAGCTTCAGATCGCCGGAAGTGCCAAGAAAATCGCTTAGGAGTCGGATAGGGAGGAGGAGAAATGAAAATGACCGAAATCGGTCAACTCCTGGGTTTATAAACCCAGGTCGCGTTACGTACGTTAGCCACCGGTAGCTAACGTACGTTAGCTTGTTAACGTACGTAAGCATGGTATGGCTTACGTACGTAACGAAAATCGCAAAAATGCCTGAACTATATTACACACGCCATTACGTACGTAACAGAAACAAGCATTTCGTACGTAATGCTTCTGCCTGGGGAGTACAGGCCGCAACCACTGGCAAGGGAGGAACCAAAACATCGAAATGCAACGGTGAACAGATCACGAAGGTACGAACGTAAAGGATTCGAGGCAACGAACTTAAGTGTTGAAGGAAAACATATTCCCAACTACCCGAAGGTTCGGAAAACAACAACAAACGTAATTATCCCAAAACTGTGGGAAATTACAAAACAGCTCAAAACATCCAAAATGTACGATACATGGTCGAAACACCAAACAAAAGCTCACAATACGCATAATAACATGAGATGGATCTTCGGCAACCCCGAATCGGCGGTTCCGAACGACGATTACGAGAATACACTAAATAGCGATGAAAACGGCATAAAACACTGAATCGAGTAAAACGAGTCCGAAACAAGCTAGAACGACAAAAAGTCCATTATTAAATATTCCTGGAATGTCAATACGGTTACAAACGAGTTGCTAAAAATAAAAATACACCAAAAATGAGAATATCGAGAAAAAAAAAAGAAAAATGCGGATATTACATGGTTTACACGTTCACGAGCAATTACACCAATGTATGAAGAAAACAAGGTGCGGTTCACGTGGAATTTTATAGATTGGATCCCATTCCAGAGCAACTTTAGTATCATTCTGGATTGCCTTTCCAACCATTGCAAGTATAGTGCGACCTCTCTCTGCTTCACGTTTATCTTCTTCGACATCAGATGCTCCATCTTCGGGATCGGAGTTAGCATCGTCCATAGAGTGGCTAACATGGTTTTGAAGAACATGTTTTTTCGTTCTAGCCATTAAGCTGCAAAAATTTGGACTTGAGATGCCATATAAATTGAAAATATAAATGCATTTCATAATATAACATCAATTTTGTAATGATGTTTCAGTTATACATTTGATATGATAATTGACTATTTTCAGTTAAAAGTTTGACAGTTTTTCAGAATATAACATCAATTTTGTAATGATGTTTCAGTTATACCTTTGATATGGTAATTGACTATTTTCGGTTAAAACTTTGGCAGTTTTTCAGAATATAATATAATTTTGTAATGATGTTTCAGTTATACCTTTGATATGATAATTGATTGTTTTCGGTGAAAACTTTGACTATTTTTTAGAATATAACACAATTTATGCATATAACATATTCAATCCACTTTAAATACATTTATAAAATGAATACCACTAATATGCTTCGTTATAATTTAATATATTTTTTACCCGACGATGCTTTTGTGACTTTCCCTCATTCTTGTCCTTTTCGGCCCATATCCATTCATCGTGATCATTTCTTATATAGATAGAGGAATCGCCATTATCATCATACTCTATTTGACTCCTCTTGTAATAACACTCCTTATCTTCCATACTATCATCTTCATGATACTCAATTGCATATCGAGATGATGGTGATATAACTATTGACCTTCTCTTATCAGAAAGGTCGATCACATAGAACACTTGTTTTGCCTGGTAGATAATATGAAAAGATCTTCCTTATGACCTTGTTTGTGAAGATTGACCACTATAGCCCCTGAGTCCTCAAATAAAACACCATTGCTATTGTCAACCCATTTGCATACAAAAAGAGGAATAGTAAAACTAATGTAATGCAACTCGCAAATGTCTTCAATGACATCATAATATCGCATTTTATAAAACATGGGCTTCTTATCTTTAGCACTAGAAAAATGCATAGCTACGGCTTCCAGAGTTACCCCACTATTTTGCATAGTACTTTTTTCATCTTGATCCTTCGTGTAGAATGTGTGGCCATTAATGGCAAACCCGGAGTAAAAGGTGGCACTGAAATTAGGCCCATATGCTAAGCTCTTGACCCGATCTGAAACAAAATGTGATGAAGCTTCAAGTTCGCTCATAACTTGTTCTTTGAACCAAGCATAAAATGTATGGTTATGCTCATTTGCTATCGACTTCTCAAGCGCCTTGTGATTGTACTTTTTCCTCAAGAAATCCATATGTATTTCGACATACGGTGCAACTTCATCCTCATTGTGAAGAATATATGTGTGAGCCATCATCCACTTCTCCGTAGACAAGTCGGCTTGTTTATGGCCAATGGTCCCCTTCCCATCCATTCTATCCTCATGACATGATACAAGAAGTCCTATCATCTTCACATTTCCTAAATATTCACTACAAAGTGAAATAGCACACTCATATTGGACCCGCTCTGCTATACAACCTTCGGGACGATAAGCATTCTTCACATACCCCTTGTACATTTTATTTTGCCTTTCAAAAGGCCATTGAGATCTCAAATACACCGGACCGAAATATCTTATCTCTCTCACCAAATGCAAAGTCAAATGAATCATGACATCAAAAAATGATGGTAGAAAGTACATTTCTAGTTGACACAAAATAATGATAATTTCATCCTCTAAATCATCTAGATCTTTAGGATTAATGACTTTGTTGTATATTGCATTGAAAAAAGAATAAAGTCTAATAATCACATTTCTAACATTTTTAGGTAAAATTCCACGAATAGCCACGGGCAACAAATGTTGCATCAGAATATGATAATCCTGAGATTTAAGACCCATAAGCTTCAAGTGTTCCATTGAGACAAGGCTATTGATATTTGAAAAATAACCCTATGGTACTTTGACTCCAGCCAAACATTCACAAAATTGGACTTTCTCCTTTTTTTAATAATGTATAAACAGCAGGTGGCAAGTATTTTCGAGGCCCATTATTGTCAACAACATGGAGTTCGGGTCTAATCCCTATTTTTAGTAAATCAGCCCCGGATTTAGGGCCATCTTTTGACTTCCTAGGGATATTTAGAAACGTACCAATAAGACTTTCACATACATTCTTCTCGATATGCATAACATCCAAAGAATGCCTAATAAATAAGAGTCCCCAATAAGGCAAATCCCATAAATGAGAGCACTTCTTGTAACCTTGTTTAGGAAGGTGATTTTTTTTTTCTATAAGTAATATGGATATTTTTCACCTTTTCATACACCTCCTCACTAGTAAAAACCTTTGGACGACTTTCAAATATTTGTTCCTCATTAAAGGCTTTCTTATATTTACGATAATGATGTTCACATGGCAAAAACACACGATGCCCATAAAAAGCATTCTTTCCAGAACCTGATAACCATTTTCCCTTGAAACCATCTTCACACAACGGACAAGGTGTCTGCCCATAAATTGTATACCCTGACAGATTACCATATGCCGGAAAATCATGTATGGTGCAGAACAACATTGTTTTTAAATTGAACATTTCTTTGCGATGAGCATCATAAACCTCCACCTTCATACCACAAAAGCTTTAAATCATCAATAAGCGGATCCAAGTACACCAAATGTCATTTCCAGGCTGTTTTGGCCCAGAAATTAACAACGTCAACATCATGTACTTGCTTTTCATGCACAAAGAAGGAGATAAATTATAAGTGACCAAAATAACTATCCAAGTACTATAAGTGCTACTAAGGTTGCTAAATGGGTTCATGCCATCAGTTGACAATGCAAGGCATAAATTACGTTCATCTTTACTGAACTCCTAAAAAATCCATCTATAAACTTCCATTGGGGTGAATCAGCCGGGTGTCTAAGGTACCCATCCTCTTTTCGACCATTATGATGCCATGTCAACTTCTCTGCATCCCCCCGGGTTTGAATACAATCTTCTAAATCTTGGTATTATTGGGAGATACCATAAAACCTTAGCCGACACTTTAGTATTTTTCTTGTATCGCGAGGTATTGCACATAGGGCATCTTGTTAATGACTCATATTCATTACGATAAAGTATGCAATCATTAGGACAAGCATGGATCTTTTCATAACGCAAGCCCATTGTCGTGCACAATATCGTTTTGGACTCATAAGTACTTTTCGGAAGCATATTGTCATCTGGGAGCATGTCTTACAGTAACTCAAGTAACACAGTAAAACTCGTATGTAATACCTGAGATTTCCATTCCAGTTTTGTTGAGTTTTTTTGCGGGTTACCATCTGGCGTTGTTCATGTCTTTGGAATATTGTGCCACGCATTGGGTGTGTCATGAGTTGACACATGTTTGATTTCCATTTCAGATCATTTCTTGAGTTTTGACCCGTTTCAGTGTAGCGTACGCTACTGCTGCGGTGTAGCGCGCGTTACTGTGCCATTATTAGCGCACGCTACCGGGTGTGTAGCACACGCTAACTGGCAGTCCAGAGACAGTTCAGGAGCTACTGGACTGGGACTGGAGTCTCGTTAGCGCACGCTATCGACTAATTAGCGCACGCTAATTGTTCTTGCTAGCGTATGCTACTTGGTAGGTGCAGGTCTGTCCAGGAGCTACTGGACTGGTTTCGTGACCCGTTAGCGCACGCTACGCCTATTGGCTAGCGCACGCTAACCGTGTTATGGGCAGAGTGTTCTGGGGCGTTGACTTCGTTAGCGCGTGCTAATGAGTATGTTTAGCGTACGCTAATTACTGTCCAATATAAATAATGGACAACAACATTTAATCGTCATTTCTCACCCTTTTTCATCTCTTCCCGACAGGAGTGATCTCAGGAGGCAACTTTGAGCGATCTTCTTCATCAAGCTTCATCTTGGAACGGATTTATAGGTGTTTAACAAAATTTAATCATCTTCTTGGTCCAAATAAAGGTAATCTCTTCTTAGAACCCTAGTTCTTGAATTTTGGGGGTTTCTTCTCGGTTCTTCGATTTAATCCGAGGATGATGAATCGATGGTTCTTGTTGTTTTGGTCTTGATCTTCGGATTTTTGAACTCATTCATGATTTTATATCACTCGGAACATAGTTCTTGATTTCCTTGAGAAACCCTTAGATCCTTGTTGTTTTTAGGATCATTTCGGGTTCTGATTAGTGTTATTGATTCATGGTGATGTTATTTTCGTAGTATTCGTGGGATTTGCCAGATCCTTGGTCGTTTTTGGAAGCTCAAGAACTATCCGACCGTGTCCGTTCGTTGTTCGGTTGCTCGTGGTATCGAGGCAAGTATCTTGCCCATACGTTTCATGTTTCGTAGACGTGATTATTGGTAAATGATTTTATGCGCATTTTGAATGTTTAATGAACTTTAAAAAGGATCGGTATGTTCTCGATAAATATTATCTTTCAAAAGATAACTCGTATGCTTCGTGAATAAATGTGTTTTCGGAATACGTGTGTTCATTACGTATGTTGGAAGATGTTATAATTTTACTTAGTGAATATAGTAGGTCGTAATCATATGCCGAGGATTGAGTATTGATATGTGTGCTTGTTCGGCGAATATGTGACGGGTGATATTGGTTGTTACTCCTTTGAAAGGAGGTTGTGATGTTTAGTGTTGTTTGGCTTGATGTTTGCTTATTGTTATGTGATCGTTGAAAGTGATGTGCCTCCGGGTAAGATTGTTGAATCTCTGGGATCCTTACTTGCTAGTATGGGTCAGGCGTGACCGTAGGGTTGTCCACTCGGGTATGTCTTGCGGAGACTCCGAGGTTCATGGCTTGCTAGCCCGATACCGGTATAACTTGTGGGGTTATCCTATCCGGGTATGTCTTGCGGGGACTCTGAGGCTCGTGGCTTGTTAGCACGATGCCGGGATAACTGATGGTTGTGTTTTGGTTGTGTGATGTACGTGTCATGGGTTGTCCGATCGGGTATGTCTCGTAGAGGCTCCGAGGTTCGTAGCTTGTTAGTGCGATGCCGGGATAACTATGAACGTATGTATGGTTATGGTTACGTGACTGTTATCACGGTGATATGTGATTTGATATGGATTCTCATTGGGTTATTCACTCGGGTATGTTATGCGGGAGCATCTGAGGTTCGTAGCTTGGTAGTACGGGGCGCGAATAATCCTAGGGGATATGTTGTTATGGATGATTTGGGTCTTGGACCCCGTATTTCGTGATTTGGGTCTTAGACCCCATGTTTTGTGATTTGGGTTGTGGACCCGTGTTTTGTTATCGGAATTGTATTTTGGGAAATATGATTTTTGGGCCATGTCCCCAAGTGTTTTTGAAAGACTTAATCCCAAATGTTTTCAAAACTCCCGGGATCTCTAAACGTTTTGTAAGATGTATATATGGTTTATTCCCACCTTTCATGATTTGAACAGTTTTGATCAAATGATTTATCTCGGGAAGTATGTTCACGATTATTATGTTCTTGGAGTATGTTGTGTATGGCTTGTATTCATATTTTATACTTGCACTAGCAAAACAGTGGAGTTTTGCTAACCCCCGAGTATTCGGGGGGTGGATGTCTGTATTGCGTCCAGGTACTTGCAGGTTGCTGGGGAGCGGATCACAGGATCGGTACGAAGGGTGATGGAAGACGACGATACTAATCACATGAAGACCAGTGCCGAGTATTTGGTGAAGTCTTATTGTCTTGTTCTACCGTTGTGGGTATTTCCGTTTCATGGAAATATTGATGTATTCTAACCCCTACGTGTGTATGAGTTTTGGGAAAGAGTCTTGTATGTATTGATGGGTGTGTTGTAATAAAAGACCAAATCGGTCTAATGGTTCATTATGTAGCCATGTCGGCATGTAATGCGATGTATCGCTTTTGTATTTAGCCTGGTAGATCCTCGTGGAGAGGGTCTGCGGCGCTATAATATTGCTAAGTGGTTTGGGGGTGTTACAGAATATGGTATCGGAGCTTAGGTTGTGGAAACATAGGCTGTCAGATCGAGTTGTGTGTTGTCAGGTCTTGTCTTGTCTTGTCTTGTCTTGTCTTGTCAGATTTTGTCCGACTGAGTCGTGTCGCGATGCGTCGTCTGGAGGTCGGTCGTGATTAGTATCGAGGTGCAGCCATCATCTTCGTGCGATCTATGGATGTCAGTCTCCCCACTATATTGTTGTGTCTCGTGTTGCACGAGCTTTTGTGATATTTGTATTATGATGAGGAGTTAAATGTGAATCATGAATGCGTACTCCATGGTTGTTTGATTTTTGTAATGTGACGGTGTATATGTATATATGTATATATATGTATCCTTGTATAAAATGTTTTACAAGAGTAATGTTTTGGTGTGGTTACACTAAGTAGGTTTACCAACTTGTTACTTTAAAGTTTAAATGTTTTGGGAAAGTCACATAAATTTTCATTTTTAAACATCCTCCAAGAGAGGAAAAGAGTTTGATTTTCGTATGATGACCTCGATGCCGAAAATTTTGAGAATTCAAACTACATATATTCTATTTTATTTTCATCTTGCATTGCAAATTTTCAAAACTTGATTTTGAAATACTCAAACGAGGTCAATCAAAAATTTACTTGGGACGTGACTTTCGCTTTCAATTTTTCGATTGCACGAATTTTGGTTAAAAGGTATGTAGTGAGGATGTTATTGTTTTCGCTATAATGCTCAGAGTTGTGATTAAAGTGGTGATGTGAATGCTGAGTCGTTCGGTAGGCTCTCTTCGAGATAGTTCTCTTGACCGAGAGGTGGAGACTTGGTCTGGAATGTTATTTAACTTATGATGGTTATCTGTGTAATGTAATAATGATGTGAAATGTTATCTTTGGAGTTATACGCTGTTGTTTATTTGTAATCTCCAGTTTATACTGTTGATAGGTGATTATGAATGTGTTACCAAACTTGCACAGCTAGCGCGCATCATCTTTTATTGTGGAGCGCGCTTTCTAGTTGAGCAAAAGTTTGGGACTGCATTTTTGTCGTCGGGCCTAACTTTTGCAGTGGATCATCTGTGAGTGGATTCCATGTGTGCTGTAATAGTTGTTGTGTGTGATTATGTGATTTTCGTTGCGTTAGGTTGTTGCTTGTTATTATGTCGAGGGGCGGAGGTCGTGGTCGTAACTGTGGTACTGATGGCCACGGGGATCAGATGCGTGATCGAGAGAATACTGTCGGGAATGATATTGGCTTGGGTGTTGCTACTTTATTGTAAGAAGTATCGACTCAGATGACTCAGTTGACCCAGGCGGTTCACGTAGCATTGACGCGAATCAGAACTTCGGCATAAATCAATGGCATCACGAGGTAGTTCGTATGAATCCCCCTCGATTCGCCGGTGTTGTGGATACGTTGGGCTGGGATGGTTAGATTTTCCAGTTGGGAAAGATATTCGAGGCTGTCGATTGTCCCGAAAAGCGGAAGGTGCCTATCGCTCAGTACCTTCTTGATAAAGATGCCGCTAGTTGGTGGGAAGCTGTTAAACCTCGTGATAATGATGTCACGTGGGCGGAGTTCCAGGAATTTATGGAAGCTGATTTCTATCCAAGACTGATTAGAGAGCAGAATATTCGTGAATTTTATTTGGCAGAACCGCAAGATATATCAGTGTCACAGGCTATCATCGACTATAGCAAACAACTCAGTTATATACGAGATCGGGTAAGAACCGAGGAAGAGAAGATCTTTCACTTTGACAAACGGATGAAGCTAGAGATTCACGTGTATATATCGGGACTCACTTGCATTTCGTTGAGGGACTATCAAGATCGAGCCTTAGCCCGTGAACTAGCCTCGTTATCGTCGGAGCGTGTGCCCGAGTCGAAGAAGTAGAAGAAGTTCGATGACCTTGTGGACAGTGCAGGAGTTGGTGTTTCTAGTTTGCAACGTCGTAGTCTTTACGCTGTGAAGCTCCATCGCTCGATGCGTGGGAATGAGAGTTCTAGGTCGTCTGCTTTGACTCCTGGTAAAGTTAGGAGGTGTTTTAACTGCAATGTGTCGGGACATGTTCGTGCACATTGTCCTTCTCCGCCAATAACGTGTTACAAGTGCGGACTTGTGGGACATTGGGTTCAGTTTTGTGAGTCAGTCATCGAGTCTTCCGAGGCACGAACTTGAGCACTGATATCAGGGCTGACTCTGAGGAGTCCCTGAGAGTGTAGTCTACCAGTTGTATGTCATATTATTTTCTTGCCTTGCTGTTTCGAATTTTGGGGATGAACTTTTTTCATTAGAAGTGAATTGGATTGTTGAATTTCTGTATTTCCAGTCTTGTCAACTCGGTTATGCTCGTTGATATTTTCTGAAACTCATTTTATTCTTCACTTTTCATTGTTGGACGAGTTGTGGTACTGTTTCGGAGAAATTTGTTTGTTTTTGTGACATTTCCGAATACGGCTCATTTCTTGTAAATCTTATGTAAATGCATGTCTTGTCATTTTTACCAGACCATCTATTGTCTCGAGTCGAGTTGTGGACTTCAGGGTTGTTATTTGATTTTTGTGTTCGTCGTGATTCGATCATGATTATTCGAATGTTGTGGTCCCGATCGTTATTGTTCGATCGTTTGATTGTTCAGTTTTTGTTGATCTCGTATCATGATTTTTGGAGCTTCTAGATCACGTCGTAATTTCCTTATGTATGGGAAATTAGTTTCGTGTCGGTCTTCCAACCCTTGGGTGGTGGGATTTCATATTTGTTCAGTGACTAGATCGCATTTTGATTGACGTACTGTTTGGGTTGTTCAACCATACTAATTTTTGTCCGTGCGTTTTGTTATCATTCTGGAGTAGCGATATGGATGTTAGCAGCCACGTGCTGCATGTGATTCGTGCAAGACGTCGGCAACGAATAGCGGGTGTAATTTGAGATTGTTTTGCGTACATCTCATACTAATCCAGACTATAGCTTGCTTCACAATCTCATCAATATCTCCTTTTAAGCTTCTAAATCTTCTAAATTTTTAGGAGACATGATCAATGCAATTAGGTCAATTCAATTTAATTGAAATTAAAATAGATGGAAATAATCAATATCATCGGTATGGCGGAGGATTTCGGCGGATTACGAAGGTATGCGGCGGATTGCGAAGGTATGCGGCGATTTGCAACTTGCACGGTGGTTTTTTTTTTTCCGAATGGTCGATTTGTTGTGTGGGAGAATAATGGTGGGAAGCAAATAATTGGCGGTGGAAGAACCCGCTTCTTTTGTGTGTTTTTTCCTTTTTTTATTTTTTTATTTTCTGCCTTTTTTAGTGCATGTAGTTGTAATTTAGTAAATTATATTAACATGCTTATTTGGTAATTTTGGTTTATTAATTAAAAAATATAAGAAATCTCCTTTCATAAAAAGTGGTTCCTTAGATCTTAATAAATTTATAGAGATAAATAAGAAACCATTTTTCTTTAGAAGGGGTTTCGTATATACATGTATAAAAGACCCCTTATTTGGGAAAAATATTTCTTTTAATAAGAGACATCTTCTCTCATAAAAATGATTTCTTATTATTGGTTCCTTTGCCATAATTTGTAGTAGTGTATGGACATTACTTGGAGGATAAGACACTTAATGGCTAAGATGCCTAGTGGGCTTTTAGGGTTACATCTCTATTTATTAGTATAAATATATCTCTTTTGATTATATTCATCTACTGAGAAACACACAAATTATAGTGAATACTCTCATGGCTTGATATGCCCCCAGATGTAGTCATTATTGACGAACTGGGTCAACAAATCTGTTCTTTTTATTTTTATATTTTATAACAAATAGAATATTTATTTACAACAAGATTTTTGATTACTCGTCATACTTTATACTTCCTCCGTTACTTTATTATTGCAACGTGTTGACTATTGCACTGTTCACATACTCTCTTTTAATCATCTTTTGTGATTTATACATATGAAAAAATATAGTCATGTGAGATCTTATTAGATTCATCTCGAAATATACTTTAAAAATATCAACGTCTTATAATTTTTGAAAATAAAGAATTGAAGATATTAATAATCAAAGTTGTGCATTGACAAGCGTGAAAGTCCAGATATTACAGTTATAAAAGAACGGAGATAGTAGTATTTGATTGCAAATATTAGGGTACTTCCATCTTATGACCTAGTTACCAAAACATGTAGTTTTAGGTACTCATTATATTTTCCGTAATATTTATTTTAGTACTTTTTTTTTATTTTGAAGTATATGTGAATAGAGACATGTTGCTACATAGTAAATCACATTTCAAGCTTTTAAAATATGGATACAAAAAAACTGTGACATCTATCATAATATAAGATTGAGTACTCTTATTAATATTTAGGCTTCAAGACTGCATAGAGTACAAGCTACCTAATGCACGGAATTCATTGCAATGTGAGAGTATTAAAGCAAGGGAGATTAACAATCACGGTGAATATGAAGTGTTCATGCGAATACAAACCATCACGGAGTTAAAGTTACGTCTCTTTAGCTTCCATAAGTTACAACTTAGAAACAAATAATAGAATGTCAATATAAAAGGAGCTTCAATATAGAGAGCGTACGTAGCTTTTAGGTTTTATCATCTTCCTTCTTTTTCTTTAAGCTTTCATCGTTTGCATATTTTAATAGTACTTGGTATGCAAGATACTCTCTCCATAATGATTTACTATTTTGGTTGATGTGTGCAGATTAATCCGATAAAGGTTGTTTCCGCACTTATTAGTTAACAATAATTAACGAGGTGTTAAATTTGCAGGTGTGCAAAAATTTAAAACTATCAATTTGAAAACAAAACACAAATCTACAAAAGGTTTTTATTTTTTGGTTAATTCTTACATATTACTATATGTGTTTTTTACAGGCAAAGGAAAGCAAGAAGACGACAGTGCGGAGGAGTAGAGCCATTTTCCTTCGAACGGCAAAAATATAATACGCGTAAAAAGAGGTTGTGGATTCTCTTTTTGGTGTAGGCAAAAATATAATACATATATTATACCCGTATGCATCTGTTTAAAGACCACATAACATTGATAGTTGCATAAAAAGTAATAGTATTTGTTCTATTATTGATATTATTATTCAATTTGTAATGGCTATGTTAATATTTGGCTGGCAATTTTTTTTGGACTTGCAAGTTATATCCGAAAATGTTATGGACTGGAGTAGCAATAATTGGACTATCAAATGTTGTTATCCGATATTTATTTTTTGGATACATAATTTGATAATATTTGGTATAATGAGTGGTATTTTGTTTATTCAAATTTTCACGATGTGAAAGTTATAATACTTTTCGATAAAAATATTTTATCACTAACCTATAACAATCGTAATAAAAATAAATATCAATAAAGAAGTGTTTAATAAATATTGCTCCATATTGTGAAAATCATGATAGTTATAGTAAAATAACTTGCTTTTCTACATAGTAAAGACAAAAGTATTATACTATGTGTTTACTTGATGAGGTAATTCCACCATTTGCTTATTTAGAATTGAAGTGACATTTCACGGATAAATTGTACGGAGTATTAACTTGGATACTTATTGTGCAAAAAAGATATGTAGTTTTGTGTATGTTTGAATATGTTAAATTAGCATCTATATATTTCACAATGTTATGACCATGACGTCAACGCTACATAATCTTTTTGATATTGCGTATTTATACGGCTATACGTCATTTAAACATGTACACAACACATAGACGTGGCAAAACGGCCGGGCCGGGCAGGAACGGGCCACTGTCTAAACAGGCTCGGCCCCAAACAGGCAGAGCTTAAATGGGCACGGGCTAAACGGGCTCGCACCCATTTGTAAATTATAATAACAAAAGTTAAATGTAAGACATAAGCAAGAGTTCAATAGAGTCTAAACCCATTATACTATAAGCTCATTGTCTAAAACTTAGACTAGAAATATATAAAAAAAATAAAGAAACATAACAAGAAGAACTAAGCTGTAAACTCAACAAAATAGTTGCATCGGGTCATGAGTCAGCCAAGTTATATATGACGAAAATTAGTGCCAAATATTACGCTATGAACACTTAGATACAGCTCGTGTGCATCGCACGGGTCTGAATATCATTTTGAGTTTTTGACTCGACCTCAATTAAAAGTGACGAAGTAAAGGTACCAACAATTTTCATATCCATGATCAAAATGACAAAAATTAGTGCTGAACAATACACTATGAATATTTTGATCGAGCCCGTGTGCATCACACAAATTACGCTATGAACACTTAGATAACTGAATAAATGATCAATGTAATGATGTACAATATCCAACTTATAAAATCATTTTGAGTATTTGTGATTAGAGATGTTAAACGGGCTCGGGCCCGGTGGACCCGCCAAAAAATCGGGTTAGGGCCGATATTTCCTAGCCCGTTTAAATCTGGGCTTTTTTGGCCCGGACCGTTTAGCCCGAAGCCCGCTAGGGCTAGCCCGAAGCCCGATATATATATATATATATATATATATATTGTTAATTTCAACTTACGGTAATACTATATTTATATAACATATATTAATATTATATATATAATATATATTAATATTATAAATAATATATATTATTACTGTATTTGTTAATATATTGTGTATATATATATACATAAAAGTGTATTTTTTGTTATATTTATTATAGTATATTTGTTACTATATATATAAAATATATTGTTACTGTTTTTTTTTTTTTTGGTTTATGACTTATAAAAAATTAAAAAATAGATTTTTACATATTTAGCCCGTTTAGCCCGTTTAGTCCGAAGCCCGTTAGGGTTAGGGTTAGAGTCGATATTTTATAACCCGTTTAAATCCGAGCTTTTGGCTGAAATTGCTAGGCCATTAATTAGGCTAGCTTAACATCTCTATTTGTGATAAGAAAATCACAATTGATGAACCTATTGACCAACAAAATAACAAAAATTAGTGCTGAGCAATACGCTACGAACAATTAGAACGAGCCCGTGTGCATCGCACGAGTCGGACTGACTCGTGTGGAATATGTTTGCATAAAGTGTGAAATACATGCTTAATATACTTTTCACGTCTTAAAATACGATTAGATATTAGTTCGTAGCTGAAATATGTTTATTAGAATTACTCATATGGTCAAGTATACATTGTATCAAGATTATATTACTTCTACCCGCAAGGGTAGCCAAGTTGGTGGAGTAGGTGAGCGCGGGACTGAAGGTCACGAGTTCGATTCCCCCTACCAACACTTTCTTGGTTGAGTCTGTCACATGAACTGCACAGTGTCTTTACTGCAGTTGGCGTAGTTTGCGCTATTACGTCAGGTCAAGTGTTTATTCGGTCTTGTAAGAAATCACTGCGGGTTCCCCCGTCATCAAAAAAAAAAAAAAGATTATATTACTTCTCGTGATTTCTTAAGGCTTGAATGTTATATGTTTTGAACAAAGTATTAGTTCAATTTGCTCTGTATAGGGCAAATGGATACCAATTTTACTATTTACTATGTTCTCTCTCAGATCATAAAAGTATCTTATTGGTCTGTACTACAATGAGATATGATCAGAGCTCAACTGGTACAAGAATATCCAAGTACTTGGGTTCATATTTCCATCAATATTTACATACTTGGAACTTCAAGCATAAGTGCGAAAAAGATTAAAAATACCGAAAGCATTATCGTATCAAGCTCATAAAGGCAAAGACTTTAAATACAAGTCAAAACATCCATCCACAATCAATGTGGGATAGCATAAGCCGAGCAGCATTGTGAATGGGAGCCATTGAAGAGCTTGAAGATCCAATAGTTCCAGAACCGGTGGATTGATTAGTGGATGCGCCGGTGCTTGCATTGAACGACATTTTTCTCCAGCAAAAGTTTTCGGATGACACGAACAAGTATGGCCGAATATTCTCGTCTTGCGATTGTTGGAATGATTCGATACTTGCACGTGTATTACAAATAGAATTCTGAACTTAACTAAAATAAAGAACAGAAAGGAAATATTACAGTTGAAACTAACAAACAATTTTAATAAACTATGAAGGATCGTCCGAAGCTAGAGCTTCTGCCCGCAAGACGAGAATACGCCCCGGTAGTGCTCACGGTGAAGCGGCTCCTCCCCAAAGGTTAAAACGACCTGAACGTCTCGGCAGTAGCAGCACCGCAAACTGACCGAGCACCTGTGAACTGGACTGGAATGAAGACTGAACTGTATATGATATGCTAAAATGCGTCTTGCCAACTCAAGAGTCAAGCCAACTCAAGAGTCTTGTCCATACCAAAAGGATAGTGGACTTACGGATTTGGGCGGCCTGAGACTGAGACTGAGCCCGAGCCCGAGCCCGAGCCCGTGCCCGTGCCCGTGCCGGATGGATGGACGGACGGACGGACGGACGGACGGTCGGTCGGTCGGTCGGCGGCGCGCGCGTGTGTGTGTGTGTGCGCGAGGACACCCATGCACACCAACCCACTTGTTATTAAGCCCATAAAGGCAAAGACTTTAAATACAAGTCAAAACATACATCCACAATCAATGTGGGATAACTAACATCATGTTAGTTCCTACTCCAACATCCAACTTTAACATATAATATCTCACTCACCGGAAATCGGTTTAGAAATATTAAATATACCACGTTCATCTACTCATGACGTAGATTAACATTCAATAAATATTTTAATTAAATAATAATTATTTAATTAACAATATTTATTCTTAATAAATGGTTAATTACTAAACCATTTCCAACAATCCCCCACATGAGTGAGAATGCCAATGCAAAATGAATGCAAATGCATAGTTCAGTCCTCAAGAGACAATATTGCATTTGGCTAGGTGGCTTGTGACCTTGAACCTATCCATTGTCAACATCATCGAGTATATTGGCGGCATAGTGGTCATGAAAACCTTGAACTAGTCCTCCATGGTGTATACTGAGACAATAATATAGACACAATATCATCTCAATTCCTTCCGTTCTAACGTTTTGTGTCCTTTTCGGCCTTGGACACCCTTTTGGATTCATAAGTGTATCAACTGAAGCGGCCCTCACTTCACACTTATATAGGTGATTCTTATTCCCAAGTATCCTACTATACTTGACCTCTCCGAGGTAATCAAGAATCATTAAAAATCATAAGACTTAACCTCACCACATGTAGGTAAACAATCACTCACTGTTCTCAGAGAATAGGTATGTTTGAGTGTTTTAACACACGGATTATTATAACTTCGTTATCCCATTGAACCAAGCTCTTGGGATCCTCCAATCTACAAGGTTGGGTTTCCGCTATAATCATCCTTAAGATATGGATTTAACACCCATTCCCTCTAACAATTTATACATTTGATCTCGATTAATACTCTTCGTCAATGATCCGCCGATTATCTATTGACCTTACATAGTCAATTAAGATAATCCCACTCAAGATCAAATGTCTCACGGCATTATGTCGTCGGCGAATATGTCGAGACTTACCGTTATAAAACATATTTTGTGCCCGTCAATAGCGACTTGGCTATCACGGTGTATCAACACAGATGCACAGTCTCGTCGACATGGAATATCCTCGAGGAAATTTTTAAGCCATTCAGCTTCTTCACCAGCTTTATCCAAAGCTATGAATTCAGATTCCATGGTAGACCTAGCAATACAAGTTTGTTTCTTAGACTTCCAAGATACAGCACCACCTCCAATAGTGAACACATATCCACCCGTAGAAAATGAGTCTTTCGATTTGGATATCCAATTAGCATCACAATACCCTTCAAGTACAGCAGGCTCTCTTGAATAATGAATCGCAAAGTTCTGAGTATATTTTAAATAACTCAGTACTCGTTCTAGAGCCCTCCAATGTTCTTTACTTGGATTAGCTGTATAGCTACTCAACTTGTGAACCGAACATGCTATATCAGGACGGGTACAATTTGACAGATACATCAAACTCCCAATGATCTTAGCATATTCATCTTGACCCACAGGTTCACCCTTATGATAATTCAGATGAACATTCGGTTCCCAAGGAGTCTTAGCAATGGGTTTATCAAAAGCGTTGAATTTCCTTAACACTTTCTCAACATAATGAGATTGCGTCAAAGCAATTCCGTTAGGCATTTTCAGAATCTTAATTCCAAGAATAGTATCAGCCAAACACATGTCTTTCATGCTAAAATTCTTACTTAGCATTCGTTTCGTTTCACCAATCACACGAGAGTTGCTACCCATTATCAAAATGTCATCTACATATAGACAAACAATGACGTAATTGTCACCCGTTTTCTTAACATAGACACATTTGTCACTCTCATTGATATTGAAACCATTTGACAACATCACTTCGTCAAATTTCAAATGCCACCGCAGAGGTGCTTGTTTCAAACCATATAAAGACCGTTGTAGTTTGCATACCATGTGCTATTTTCCAGTCGCAAACCCTTCCTAGGTTGTTTCATATAGATTTCATCTTCTAGCTCCCCATACAAGAATGCGTCTTAACATCCATTTGATGAATATCGAGAATGCGTAAATCAGAAATAGCGAGTAGCACAATAATAGAATTAAGTCTTGTCACGGGCGAGTAGGTATCAAAGAAATCATAACCAGCCTTTTGCCTAAAGCCTTGAACTACAAGTCGGGCCTTATATTTGTCAATAGTACCGTCAGACTTGTACTTCTTTTTTAGGATCCATTTGCATCCTAAAGCCTTACAACCCTATGGTAGTTCAACTAACACCCAAGTATGATTCAGCATAATAAACTCAATCTCAATGTCTATTGCCTCTTTCCAGAAAGCCGCATCTGGACCGGATAAAGCTTCTTTTATAGATACCGGTTCACCGTCTAACATCAAAATGATGTAGTCGGGTCCGTATATCTTTACTTTCCGTATTCTAGTACCTCGTCTAGGTTCTACATTGACTGGCGTAGACCTAGGTCGCTTTCTGTTCGGTCGTTCAGATAACACCGGATTCGAGCTAGAGGCTTCATCTATGGTTTCATAACACATAGGCTCATCTACAAGTTTAGAACTTGTAGCTTCATCATCAACTCCTTTGCTAGAGTTAGGATCAACCTTATTCTTATAAGGATAGATATTTTCAAAGAATACAGCATTCCTTGATTCAATCGTGGTATTTACATGAATGTCGGGTATCTCGGATTTGTGTACAACAAACCTGTAGGCGCTGCTGTTAAGTGCATAACCAATAAAGATACAATCGATCGTCTTAGGACCAATTTTAACTTGTTTAGGTAGAGGCACCTCAACTTTCGCCAAACACCCCCACACTTTGAGATATTTGTATGATGGTTTTCTTCCTTTCCACAACTCATAAGGAGTAACATCCTTACCTTTGCGTGGAATTTTGTTCAATATGTAGTTGGCTGTCAAGACAGCTTCCCCCCACATGTTCTGGGGCAACCCTGAACTAATTAATAACGCATTCATCATATCTTTAAGTGTTCGATTCTTACGTTCGGCAACGCCATTAGATTGTGGAGCATATGGAGCCGTGGTTTGATGAATTATACCACTTTCGTTGCATAATTCCTCAAATGGAGATACATATTCACCTCCTCTATCACTTCGAACCATCTTAATACGACAGCCTAATTGATTCTCAGCTTCATTCTTGAAGTTCTTAAATGCTTCAATAGCCTCATCTTTACTTCTCAAAAGATAAAGATAACAATATCTTGTGCAATCATCGATGAAAGTGATAAAGTACTTCTTACCACCTCTAGTTTGCACAAATTTTAAATCACACGCGTCTGTGTGAATTAATTCAAGGGGTTTTGTGTCCCGTTTTACCGAATGAAACGGTAGTTTCGTCATTTTTGCCTCAACACAAATCTCGCATTTGTTTTGATTTTTGATTTCATTTAATTTTAGTAAATCTAAGTTTACTAATCTTTTTATAGCATTTAGATTCACATGACCTAATCTACAATGCCATAAATTTGAGCACTCAAGCAAATAAGGTAAGTAGTAGCATTATTATTAGCAACTGCCTTTGGAGGCTTACAAGTACGAACGCTAAGTTTGAACATGTCCTCGACAATATGACCTTTCCCGAGAGTCTTGCCAAACTTGCGTATTATCATAAAATCGCTACGAAGGTTTACATCAAATTTAGCTCTAACTAATTTAACACCAGATACCAAATTCTTGCGGATTGTCGGAGCATGCAGCACATCCTTCAGAGTTATCTCCCCACCGGAGGTGAATTGAAGCACAACAGTTCCAATTCCAAGAACTGGAGAGGTACGATCACTTGCCTCTGTGATGAAGCGGTCTTGAATCTCCTTGTAAGTGAAAAATAAGTCTCGGTTCACACAGATGTGAACAGTCGCACCTGTATCAAGAAACCAAGTAACTGGGTTAGGTTCCGAGACATGATTTACCTCGGTGATCATGGCAGCAAGATCATCTTTCTCCCAAGAGTCAAAGTCCTTCTCGACATGGTTGACTTTGCCTTTTCCCTTGTTCTTCTTCGGCTTTCGGCAGTTTTTTCGCCATATGGCCGGGCTTGTCACAGTTGTAGCACGTTCTGGTAAACTTCGTCGGAGGTGCCACATTCTTTCCCTTGCCTTTGGTAGGAAGTGGACGCTTTTTGGAAGGTCCGCCCCTACCTTCAGTCAGATTAGCCTTAGCATCCATAGGAGCTTTGGTTTTCAAGTCTTGGTCACGGACTTGAGCTTCAGTTTGGAGCTTAGCAACCTAAATTTCTAGAGTCATTTCCTTTCGATTATGCTTAAGGTATCCCTTGAACTCCTTCCAACTAGGTGGCAACTTGTCGACCAAGAGCGCCACAGTGTACGCCTTGGGTAGAGGCATCCCCTCAGAATGAACATCATGTATAAGAGTTTGGAACTCTTGTACTTGGGGCATCATTGGACGAGAATCCACCATTTGGAATTCGGAGAGCCTCGTCACAACAAACTTCTTCGTGCTAGCAGGATTAACACGGTATTTCAATTCAAGAGCATCCCAAATTTCTTTGGCAGTCTCCTTGATGTTGAACACATTGAACAGGCCATCATCAAGCCCGTTCAGCAACATATTCCGACACAGAGAGTCGGAATGAACCCAGGTATCATAGTCGGTACGCACTTGAACATTCGCCTCGTTCTCAGCAGGGACAGGAGGCTTTTCTTCACGCAGGAAGCTCGCAAGCCCCATTGTGGTAATGTAAAACAGCATCTTTTGAGACCAACGTTTGAAGTCGGAGCCCGAGAAAACAGGAGGTTTCTCGGCGATAGGCATTAGCCGAGCAGCATTGTGCATGGGAGCCATTGAAGAGCTTGAAGATCCAATAGTTCCAGAACCGGTGGATTGATTAGTGGATGCGCCGGTGCTTGCATTGAACGACATTTTTCTCCAGCAAAAGTTTTTGGATGACACGAACAAGTATGGTCGATTATTCTCGTCTTGCGATTGTTGGAATAATTCGATACTTGCACGTGTATTACAAATAGAATTCTGAACTTAACTAAAATAAAGAACAGAAAGGAAATATTACAGTTGAAACTAACAAACAATTTTAATAAACTACAAAGGATCGTCCGAAGCTAGAGCTTCTGCCCGCAAGACGAGAATACGCCCCGGTAGTGCTCACGGTGAAGCGGCTCGTCCCCAAAGGTTAAAACGACCTGAACGTCTCGGCAGTAGCAGCACCGCAAACTGACCGAGCACCTGCGAACTCGACTGGAATGAATACTGAACTGTATATGATATGCTAAAATGCACTGATTTTCGTGTGTCTGCAATGAACAGAATGATGACATATATATAGCACTACTTGATCATGTGAAGGGACTCATAGCCATTACTCCTGCCATGATGGCTGGCGGTTTCAGACGCCCAAATCGCTGGTCGGATAGTGGACTTACGGATTTGGGCCAAAAAGATAAGCCCAAACACCGACCCAAAGCACCAATTACCAAGATCCACGTCCTGGGCCTGGACTGAGACTGAGACTGAGCCCGAGCCCGAGCCCGAGGCCGAGCCCATGCCCGTGCCCGACCCGACCCGGACGGTCGGCGGCGGCGACGCGCGTGTGTGTGTGTGTGTGTGCGCGAGGACACCCATACACACCAACCCACTTGTTATTAAGCCCATAAAGGCAAGATCCACGTCCTGGGCCTGGACTGAGACCGAGACCGAGACCGAGCCCGAGCCCGAGCCCGAGCCCGAGCCCGTGCCCGACCCGATCCGGACGGTCGGTCGGCGGCGGCGTGCGCGCGTGTGTGTGTGTGCGCGAGGACACCCATACACACCAACCCACTTGTATTAAGCCCATAAAGGCAAAGACTTTAAATAGAAGTCAAAACATCCATCAACAATCAATGTGGGATAACTAACATCATGTTAGTTCCTACTCCAACATCCAACTTTAACATATAATATCTCATTCACCGGAAATCGGTTTAGAAATATTAAATATACCACGTTCATCTACTCATGACGTAGATTAACATTCAATAAATATTTTAATTAAATAATAATTATTTAATTAACAATATTTATTCTTAATAAATAGTTAATCACTAAACCATTTCCAACATATTTATTGTTGAATATTGAACTGTTAAATTTATAATATTCATTATAAGGATGTGAATACTTGCAAGTATTTGTTTCAGTTATATGATTATTATATTTAGATAACTGTTATGCAAATCTAATAACGAAAAGTGGATGAACATATCTCTAGATATTCCACATATTTGTTTGGTTACTTAAATATAAAACAGTAGTATCTACTACTCCCTTCATTTTTAAATAGATGTCACTTTGACTTTGTGCACACAAATTAAGAATATTCTTTTATGTCAAAATTTGCCCCTAATAAATGATATTTTATAATTAATGAAGAGTGAAAAGATAAATTTTGAGGTAAATTAATTAGGGGTAATAATGGAATAAAGAGAAAAATAAAGCTAAAGTGACATCTATTTTGAAAAAGTTACAAAAATCTAAAATGACATCTATTTAAAAGTGGAGGGAGTATTATATAATTGGATGACCAGATATTTATTCACGTGCATCCAAAATAAAAGTAACTGAAATTTTGGTCATTTTATTAATTTTTAGCCATATACATTAATTTACGGGTCCATTCACGATTTGTTAAATATTCGATGCAATAGCACATAAAATCTAAAATTCAATACGAATCTAAAATATTAAAAAAATAAAAAATCGGAGTATCCAACATCTTCTAATCGAGTTTTCAACCATAGATCCTTCAGTATCCGATAACATACTGAGATACACTGCAAACTTAGTACAATCCAAATTCAGTTAACAATTAAAATATATAAATTCACTAAACACATAATTAGTGTTCATGAACTAATGTTCATGTACAATTTCAAACTCTTATTTGATTTTTCAAAATTAGAAAAATAAATAAAAGAAACATATTTGAATACCATAAAAATAGATTCAGCTACAGATCTCCGGATACCACAATACTATATATTTGTTACTTTAATATAAACACTTGGATACATTTAAAAAAAAATCAGATTCTCTTGATTCCCCCAACCCCCCAAAAAACGTCAACGCCACTACTCACGTCACTGCGCCATCTGTGACCGTCTGACGACTATGTTGTTGTTGCTGTTAATTCTGGCACGGAATCAAATGAGAAGAACGACTATGAGGACATACTGCATCATTGGCCTCCTGACGACGATCCGCTGCAGATGACATGGCTTCAAAAATGAGAGTACTCGTTCGCCCACCGCCGCCCTTCTTCACCAACCAATCGAATTGAAACTCGCCTGCCATGTCCGCCGCGCCAAACGTCGCCTCATTATGGATGTGCTGTATATGTATGATTGAAAGTGAGGTGTGTGTATTTGATTCATGATAAAGGAAGATAGATATGCGGCTTGTGAAAAAGAAGAAGAAAACTTGTGGGTAGCCAAGTTCGTGGAGTGGTGAGTGCGGAATTAAGATATCGAGTTCGATTCTTTCTACCAACACTTTTTTGGCTGATCTTGTCACACAAGGCTTGCCTAGTGTAGTTTACCAGATTGGCGTAGTTTGCAGGCTATTACGTCCATCCCGAGGGTGTATCCAGTGCGCACTCGAAGAATAGCGGTTGCGGGTTCCCCTTTATAAAAAAAATAAGAAAACAACCATGAAGAGAGAGAGAGAAAGAAAATAATAATTATGAGATTTTCTTTCCATTAAATAACTGCTCTGCCATAATTTAAAGAATTAATAAGATTTATATATGTAAATATATTACTCAAAATTTTTACTAATGTAATTATTTTGTTATTATTTTAATATTAGTATACCACCCGTATAAAATATGGGAACATAAGAAAAAATTCACATAGAAACGCATAATACACAATCATTCATCATAAATTTTACAACAATTTTTTTGTAAATTACATTAGTTGTTCTATTTATAATTACACTATTTTTGTCGCAATAAAAAAATTAAAGGCTTTCGTGCCCTTTACTTTGATACGATTACATAAAACTGACTATGATTGAATATGAGTCTTGACAGATGCATGCCAGCATGAGAGAGTGCATAACTATGAACAAGTATAATTAGTGAAAATTGTCGTCTTTGAAATTTATGCAATAAAGACTCTACTCCTAAATATTTAATATAACATAATAAATGTTATGGAAGCAATTGTACCAAAATATTATAAATATGCATCATCCAAAATATATTAGAAAATAAAATAAAGAAAACTAAAGTCTCTCACATAATCAGATATTTTTGCAATAGCACAATAATTTCCTTCTTTTGTCACACGAATTTCCTATTTTTTGAGTGACAGAAAATTAAAAATAATTAAAATACTTATCGAGATACATTTTTAAAAGATTTACAGTTAATTTTTATTCTCAATAACCCTCTTTTATTTAGAGATCAATCTATCGATAATATGTTGTTATAAAAAAAAAATTGCTTACATATTTTAGAAGGAAAGATTACACTCTGGTACTATGAGAAATTTCTAAATAGATTTGGTTCACCCCATTTTTTTTGTCAAAATGGTCCAAATCGTTAAGAATTTAACGGTTTATGTTAAATGGCCAAAAAGGATATAATTTAATCCTTATATTTGAAAAAATTACATATATTATTTGGATATAATTTAAAATACAAAAGCAAATCCAAAATTTTCAAAAATGTATAGTTGATTTCAAAGTAAATAAATTAACAAATCATTTAAAACAAAAAAAATAAAAAATCACTTGAAAATCATTTAAAACGATCAATTTTATTTTCTACAATTCTCTTTGTACAAAGACGAATCCATGGATTAGTATATTATTATTAAATTTAGTGCTTATATATTTAGAAATATCTCTTTGAAAATTCATAAAGTCGGTATATAATTTAGTACATATGAGTTTTTTTATTTATTTTGTTATTTTATATAATTAAATAAAATTTAGAACTAAGATACACTAATTGATTTATTTCATAGTTTCTTTGATTTATTTACAAATAATAATTAAAATTATTGTTTCTACACTTTCAATAATATTTTTTTATTAAGATTATTTCAACTTATTTAATTGATTAGGACTTCGATCAATTTTTCTTTTCTAAAATTCTCTTTGTACAACGATGAATATAGGAATTAATATATTATTATTAAATTTATTATGTATTTAGAAATATCTATTTGAAAATTCATAAAATCAGTAATAATATAATTTAGTAAATATGAGTTTTTTCATCTATTTTGTTATTTTATATTAATTAAATAAGATTTAAAACTAAGATAGACTAATTGATTTATTCTATAGTTTCTTTGATTTATTTATAAATAATAATTAAAATAATTGTTTCCACACTTTCAATAATATTTTTAATAAAATTATTTTGATTTATTTAATTGATTAGGACTTTGAGTACTTTTTAGTTACATATATTTACCACTTCTTTTGCAATACTCTCAAGCATCTTTCATTTTAGTTGATATTTCTTTTGTTGATATACCTAATTATAATGACTAACTAATATAAACTAATTAATTAGTGAAAATATATTATATTTCCACGAGATTTTAGGTTAAAGTTTTTAATTTGTAGTACACACTACTATATTAAATTTCTCTTTATTTGGAATTTATATATTTTAAGTAATGAAAACATGAAATATTTTTATATATATAATCAATTTATATTTTGTTCGTAATTCATATTTCTTAATTTGTAAAAAATAAATAAGATAGGTAGGAGTTAATTCAGGTATAATTATAATGTAATTAATACAATGATGATTAGGCCAGTAATTGATTATGTGAAGCATGAGAGACGACACAAGCACACAAAATTCCAACAGAAAGCATGTGGCAATCAAAACATAAGAAGCTGACACTTAAAATCAACATTTTTTGTATTAGTATATAGTGGAGATTCTAGTAAAAATGTATTAGGATTTGTAAGTTTGTAAATTATCCAATCAAAATCTAGGTTTCGTTTCAGTATACATTTGCCATCCACCAGTTCCCATCGCCTTACTATTACCGTCAAATCCCTAAAGCTTCGCTTTCTTTGTTCTTTCATCCAAATTCGTAAGGTAAATCTCCTCGTAACAATCGGACCTGGAGCTGTTGTTTTCCAAAGAAAAGTATCATTCATTGCGAGTGTAAATCCATTTTTTAATGCAGTTTTCGGCCTGCAGATTCGGATGTTTCGTTCAAAAACATCCGAATTAATACTTATATAGTTTAAGTAATCTGAATAACTCTGTTTCCCTGATTTTAGCGGCCACTTTTGGTAGCGTAGTGAAAAATTTCAGTATGAATTGCAGTAGATTATATACACAGATCAGTTGCTGTAGAATATCGTGGTGTAATTCTCGCCTTTCTTATTTAATAGACGAAAATGGGTTTTGCAGATCAGAAAATAGTACGTAGCTCAAATGGAGTTTTGCCCGACTTGCGGGACTATGTTGCTATACGAATTGCCTCAAATGGAGAAAAATGCCAGATTGTACTGTCGGACATGCGCTTACATATGCCGGATAGATACCGGGGTAAAACTAGTTTCATTTTCGGCCGCTGTCGTCCTTCGTTCTTTCCGTTGCATAAATATAATACCTGTATCATCTTTTTTATCAGGTCAAGATAAAAAGACACTTGCGTTTAGTTAAGAAACCAATGGATCCAATTTTTTCTCAAGATGACCAGCGGAATCTGAACAAAACTAAAGGTACAATTTACATTTGTTTTTCACTATGATCTTTTACGAAGTGTTTTTTTTTTTTTTTTACTCGTAGGTCAATGATTGCAAGTATTTTCGTTTTTGCATACCTTCGAGGTAATCTACATGCTGTCGATGTTGTTTTTGTTTTGTTTTGTTTTGTTTCGCACCTGCAACCATAACCTAATGAGTTCATTATGAAGTAACTTTGAGGTTCAAACGTAATTTTAGACAAAGCCAACGGATCTCCGAAATTATTATAGGTAACTCTGAGATTTTAATTTTGTTCGACATTTACCGTCTTCATAAGCAAAAAAACATTTCGAAAACACTCCACATTAATTAAAATATTACATATAGCCTCCTTAGTCTCAACATTAAATCAAACCTTGGGGGTATGTTTTTTAATTTTGAAACTTAGTTTTTTTTTTTTTTTTGAAGTTAGGTCAACATAAGAAGTACCTTTTTGTAATTATCTCATTATGATTGTCTCTTTGGCTTCTCTGCTCAGCCTCAAGAATTAGCTGTTAACCCCTTGTTCTTGTAAGTTTGAGTCTCTGGTGGAAATTACCTGTATATAGGGAAAGAGTTATTCAACTAATGCTCGACAAATTGGTTTTCTCTGTTCTCCTAGAAATTGATTTGATAAAAAAAATGGTCCATCTCTCGTTTAAAGTTACAATTACCCCTGACCGGAGTATATATTAAGCACCGACACAGGTACTCGTACCGGTACGGGTGCGGATGCGGGTGCGGGTACGACAAACGGCAATTTTGACACGGCGAATTTGTATATAATTATTATACATATGACATATATAAATATATAAACCACAAATAACATTGGTAAATAGTTGTAAATTAAAATTAAAATCCATAATAAGCATAGTTGTTAAAGGCGCGCCTCAGGCGCAAGGCACGCAGAAAAAAAGGCAGGTTGCCTTTTAATCCTCCAGGCGGGCGACCTCAGCCAGGCGCGCGCCTTGGTGCGCCTCGGTGCGTCTTTTTGCTGCGCCTTGGTGCGCCTCGGTGCGCCTCAGGCGCGCCTCGGCAGTAGGACTTCTTTTTTGTTTTTTTCTTTATTTTTCAGGATTTTTTAAAAGTTATTTGGTTGTATTGACACTTCAATTTTATTAATTATCATGTTTTTTCTGGATAGTTATATTTTCTTGTGACTCTTTTTATAAATTTTATAATTCAATTTAATTTATTTTTTAGTTTTTATGCGCCTCACATCTCCCAGGCGCGCGCCTCGTCTTGCGCCTTGCGCCTCAGGCGATGGGAACCCGAATCGCCTTGGTGCGCCTTTCGCCTTTAACAACTATGATAATAAGTCATTAGTTCATCAAATGAATATTTAATACGTCAAACTATAAAAAATCCAAATGACTGTTCTAAGATATTTATTTAAACATTTTATTTGTTTAATATTTTGTTCATCAACGCCTCTATTTTCTGAAATTAGTAAAAAAAAAAAAAAAACCTTGTTAAAAAAAGAAAGAAAAGAAAAGACATTTAAGCCGTGTCCTGAAGTGTTCCAGAAGTGTCCTCGAGGCGTCCCCGACGCGTTCCCATATTTAAAAAAAGGATACTCGTACGGAGTGTCCGGTGTCCGGAGTGTCCGACACTCGTACATTAACCTATTAGTAAGTGTCGGTGTTTAATACTAAATACAAAATTCTTCCGGTAATTGTGAAAGTTATCCGGAGTTCTTGTAATTAGGTTAAACATCATTTGGATAGTGATTAGTCCTCTTAATTGGTTGTTCGTGCGCAGGGGTGTCGTGCCCAGAATGTGGTCATGGGGAAGCTTCTTTCACCCAAATGCAGACGAGGTCAGCAGACGAACCAATGACGGTGTTCTACACATGCACCAAATGTAAACACACTTGGACCGAGAACTAGCATATGTGGGCTGAAGACGGGCTTGTCCCTCGTGTTAACAAAGCTTTAGTTCTGATTTAGGTTGGTTCCATATTCCATTTAATTTTCTTTTGATGCCTGATATCGATGCATGAAGGCTGAAATTTTCTGAACTTTTTTTCCGGTCAAGAAACACTTCTTGGACACAAAGGTGACAGCTTCTCCTTTGAGCCACCTGGGGGACCTCAGTGATATTTCTTTGTGTTTTTATAAATATTCCTATGTATCTAAAGTTACAAGTTTAGTCGCCCAATCTGGGAAAGACAGTTCTCCCAAATAAAGGGAGCAGTGAATAAAAGAAGAAAAATTTGAGGCAACTTTTGTGCTGACACGGTTGGCTGTACGGTTACTATGAACACGACCTGAGTTCGAAAATCTTGAGAATAACATCCTTAATATTGTTAGCTATAATGCCACTTTGACTGCTAAACTTCAGTTGGTTGGTGACTGCTCGTATCCATGAGGCACGAATACGTAGAAAGATCAGCCCAGGTGTTACGTAGGAAGGAAGAAAATCGGAGCAGCAACCACCCTTGTTTCAGCCTTCGCCTCATAGCGACTCTCCTCTATCTGCCGATGCTGCTCGATTAAAAGTAATTAATTTTGGAGAAATATAAACTTGTGGCCCAAACTAGAATTTTAATGATAATTGAAATAGGATTTAATTTTAAAATGTACTGACTTTTTAACGTTTTGGATCAAATTTAAAATTATTGTTTGGAGTTTGATGGCCTGAAATTGAATAAAAATTGAAATAGTTATTTCTGTATTTATACATTTATCTATATATATACACACACACACATACCATCACCACCTCCCTAAACTAAATGGATTAATACGCGCAGACATACATACACACACAAGCTACAGAGAGAGCAGAAAAGAGAACAAGAGAACGGAGGGAATTCTTTGTGAATATCCTCGTGTGTAAGATTTGATGTGTGTGTGTGTGTGAAAGCTATACATATATATATATATATATGTTTGTAAGTTGTAACTGTGTTTGTGTGTGTATGAAAGCCAATGTTTTAAAAAACGAGGCGAGGCGGGTTTGAGGCGGTTTGGTTGGACGAGGCGAGGCGTAAGCCTCGAAGCGCATTGAGGCGTAAGCCTCAATTAAAAAAAAATACATATAAATCTCACTAAAATATCATATTATCCACGGAATTTACTAGAAAAGCCAAAAAAAACTCACGAAAACAATAACAAACTCACTACGATTAAAAACAACATTCAGTAAATATTTATGATAACTAAAAAAAAGATGTACGGAAAAAAATTGACAAACTGGACCGTGAAACACAAATCATTACAAATCTAAAAAACAGTCAAAACTGATTTTGAGGCAAAAAAAAAATTGAAAAGAAAAAATGAAAAGTCCTAATATTCCGTGAGTCGAACTGTTTTTTCAAAAAGCATAATAAAGATAAACTAATGAAAAAAAACTAAATCCAAGTAATAAAGAAAGATACCGCGAGTCCCGCTTTGGAAATTCTGCAGATTATGTGCGCGATCGGAAATTCGCCTGTAGTCGAATTTCTTTCCGTCACTGAGAGTTGCTGGGTTGATTTTCTTTTTAGAGTTACTAGGCAAGTGAGATTTTCTTTTCCGCAGAGATTTTCATTTTAAACAGCTCGTATAAAAAAAACGGCCGAAAAAAGATGGCGCCTCTTGCGCCTCAAACGCAACGCTTCGAAGCGTGCGTTTCTTCCGCGCCTCAATCGACTGAGGCGGCCGCCTCAGATTTTTGTTGAATTACAGCGCCCCGAGGCGTTTCTGCCTCGCCTCGCCTTGAGGCGTGCCTCGAGGCGTACACCTCTTACGTTTTTTAGAACATTGATGAAAGTCGTGGGTGTGTATGTGGGTATTAGTTTGTATATGTGTGGGTGTTGTGTTGAGTGTGTGTGCTGTTTTGAGTGTGCATGTGCGCAGTGTTGTGTGCAAGGGTATGTGTGCGCGTGTGTAACAGTATGTGTGTGTGTGTGACTGTACGTATGTGTGCGCGCGTGTGTAACAGTATGCATGCGTGTGTGACTGTATGTAATTGTGTGTAGTATGAATGTGCGTGAAGGAAGCAGTATGTGCGTATGTGTTTGTGTTCGCCCGTGTATGTGTTGTGTGTATGTGTGTGTGTGTCCGGCCGTGTATTTGTGTGTATATGTGAAACCATGTGTTGTGTGTAGGTGTGTGTGTTCGCCCGTGTATGTGTTGTGTGTATGTGTGTGTGTGTGTTCGGCCGTGTATTTGTGTGTATATGTGAAACCATAGGTGTGCGTAGGAAAGTTATGAGAATTTTTGTGGGTGCGGGGGGTGTCGATGGAGTGCTGAGTTGAGAATCGGTGGCGTTGTCTAGTGATATTGCCTCCGGATGTCCCAGTTATTCGTCTAGTGGTTTTGTCTTAGTTTTATAGATTACTCATGAGTACGGTGTGCTGTTGTCGTTTATTTGTTATGTCTGTGTGTGGGCTGGGTTTAAATCGGATTTAGTGGTCTGTATGTTAAACATGTGTTTGTAAGATTGTTTTTTGTTATGATTTAGTCTGTCAGTGACATTACATGTGTTAAACATGTGATTTGGTCTGTATGTTAAACATGTGTTGTCATATTGTTTTTGTTTATCGACTTTGCCGGTCGATACTAGTTATGGAGTTTTATTATGCGACCTGGTCGGTCGATGTATTATTGTGTTTATAGATTTCTGGCTTGTGAATCCTCGAAATATATTTACAGCGCTGTATGATGGCTTTTAATAATAAAACGAAAAGTGTGTTGGCTATTGTGATGAAGACAAAGAAGTAGGAGATCATAAAGACTTGGTGGTCTTAGAAACCCTTGTGCTGTACAAGTCAATTGAATATCTTCAATGTAGGATAAGAATATTGTAAAGTTTTTCTACATAGTTGCATATTTATGTGTTTGTTTTGTAAATTTTTAGTCCGGACACGCTATGGTTTCTGGCTCCGCCTCTGCTCGTACCCCTTCAGTGAAAGTCGTAAAACTTTCGAACAAGGAAAGATTACGACTGATAGCTGTAAACCTTATTTGATAGTTAGTTTGAAAAATGCCCTCAACAACAAATCTACTATTTTGCACTATCAATTAATGGTTTTGTGGAAAGAATTTTCTGTTTTTACTATTTTGTGGTTTACAGTAATTTTTTGTTTTGTAATTTCTATTTTTCTCATTTCCAGTTTAATTCTTGCAATCAATTTGTAAAAAACATTAGTAAATATTCAGTATACATTAATTTCCCCGTTTATTGTAATTTCCAATAAACTAGAGCAATATTTCAAACATAAAGTTTATCATTATTATTCTTACTAGTGTAATACTCTTGTAACAGATGGGTATGAAATACGCAAATCATTCACTATAAATTTTTCTAATATTTTTTTATAAATTACCTAATTTGTTTTATTTACAATTTGCTCTTCACTCCTAAACTGAGTGGGCTGCACATTTCGCAATATGATAAATCGAACCAATAGTTAAATTAAGGGGGTCGTATTCAATTGAGACTTCAAATGAGTTTTAAAGACTTTTATAGAATTTGATGGATTTGAAAAAGTTTGGGTGTATTTAATTAAGACTTTTAAAAGTCAATTAGATTTCTGTGGTATTCAATATGAAATTTAATGGAGTTCTTAAAAGTCCATTAAAGTCATGAGGTATTAAATGAAAACTTTTATAAATCTTACAAAATTATGAGGTATTCAATTTTATTTTGGATTTTAAGGATTTTAATGGAATCATTTAGGTACTCATCTTTAAGCACAAAGTACAAACATAATTTGTCTTTTAAAATCTTTCCTACACCCCTAAGATTTTGATGGATTTTTATTCGTCACCACCACCCATCACCACTGACGCAACCGCCTCCACCACAACCATCTCCACACCACCATTGCCACTGTCTCGTCCCACCACCAACACCATTTCTGCTGTCACCCCGTTGCCACTACCACCATATAGGGCGGTCAAACGGTTTGGTTCCAGTTAACCAGACCGAATTTTTTGGTTAACGGGAACCATAAATGTCCTAAAATAAGAACCGAAAGCCGGACCGTATAAATTTTCCGTTAACGAGAATCAGACTGATTATTTTCGGTTCCGGTTCGATTAACAACAAAAACCATTTTTTTTAATTTCAATTTAAAAAATTGAAATAATATAATATAATTATAAAATATAAAAATATAATTTCATAAATAAAATCTGCTTCCGGTTCGGTTTATATATTTATTACATATAGAACAATTATCTATTAAGATAGAACGCTAAAAAATGAAATTCATGTGGTTACTATCTTTTGAGAAAAATAAAGTCATTTGAAATTCATAAAAGTTCATAAAAATCCATAAAAGTCTATAGAATTCTAATAGATAGAATTCCATTGAAATCAAAGAGAATTTATGAAAGTCTGTTGAATTGCATTAAAATCTATCAAATCCATCAAACTTTAAAATCTATCAAATTTCATTAAAATTTTAATTAAATACACCCCCCTAAGTGATGATTACATAAACTATCATGAGGTTTGAAGTAACTACATGGAGAAGTTTGGAAATTGCCAAAAAAGAACATCAAATTTAACTATCTTAATTATAAGGGGGTAAGAGTTTGTTTACTTTTTACTTAATCAGCTTAATCGATCAGCTATATTTTGCTGTTTACTTTCAACTTAATGATCTTAATAATGTCTTTTTCATTAAGCAACTTTTGGGGTGTCCTTACCATTAAGTCAGAAATACTTCCCCAATATACCAAAATTACCCTCTCTATTAATAAAAGAATTGAGTATATATAGTATAAATTATCATATAATCTTAATTATAATTGAGTATATATAGTATAAATTTAAAATATATATTCATATTATATATTTAAAATTCATAAAATATAAGCTATTTATTGATAAAAAAAAATAATATAACTATATATATTAAAATATAACTTAATATATTTATAAAAATATTGTCTGATTATTTAAATATACCTGAAAATTATAATATGATTTATGAATATATATTATAATATAAATTAAAATATATATTATGTTATATTATATAAATTAATTTTTTTGATATTTACTATTAAAAAATTAATATAACTATATATATATTAAAATATAACTTAATATATTTATAAAAATATTATCTGATTATTTATATATACCTAAAAATTATAATATGATTTATGAATATATATTATAATATAAATTAAAATATATATTATGTTATATTATATAAATTGATTTTTTATATCGACTATTAAAAAAATTAATATAACTATATATTAAAATATAACTTAATATATTTATAAAATTATTGTCTAATTATTTAAATATATCTGAAAATTATAATATAATTTATGAAATATATTATAATATAAATTAAAATATATATTATGTTATATTATTTAAATTGATTTTTTATATCGACTATTAAAAAAATTAATATAACTATATATATTAAAATATAACTTAATATATTTATCAAAATATTGTCTGATTATTTAAATATACCTGAAAATTATAATGTGATTTATGAATATATATTATAATATAAATTAAAATATATATTATGTTATATTATTTAAATTGATTTTTTTATTTTGACTATTAAAAAATTAATATAACTATATATATTAAAATATAATTTAATGTATTTATCAAAATATTATCTGATTATTTAAATATACCTGAAAGTTATAATATGATTTATGAATATTTATTATAATATAAATTAAAATATATGTTATGTTATATTATTAAATTGTTTTTTTTATTTTGACTATTAAAAAGTTAATATAACTATATATATATATATTAAAATATAACTTAATATATTTATAAAATATTGTCTAATTATTTAAATATACCTGAAAATCATAATATGATTTATGAATATATATTATAATATAAATTAAAATAAATTTTATGTCATATAATTTAAATTGGTTATATAAACTAAAATGCTCAATCCGTCCTTTATCAAAAAGGACTTAATTCATATTGAGGGGTAAAATGGTCATTTCTGTCATTCAGATAGTTCATTCAGAAAAGAAAGAAACAACAAAATATTTTTTTCAAATCAGACAGATTAATCCACTCAGACAGCTTAATTCATTCAGGTATTAATGGAAAAAAAGTAAACAGCCCCTAACTTTAATATATTTACAAACTTAATGGGAGGTTTTGAAATGTTTCTTACTTCTTATAGGGGCATGCAACTATGTATAAGGCGAAATCAAACTTGAATGGGGTTGTCTTGCAATTTTCAATGTCCTTCTATAAACACCACAAACTTTGGCGGTGGTTTTTTTGGTTAATTCTATAAACTGGATTACTAAACACCGCTCTAAATTACTAGACACCACCCTATAATATTATCTTTTTGTCCTTAATTCATATTAATCAAATTTGTAATCCTAATTTCTTAATACTTTTCTCTTTAAAGACCCCACCACCCGCATCCGCACCGCCGCCCTAACACCGCCGCACAGCCGCCTTCCGCCGCCACATCACCGCCGCACAACCGCCGTTCGCCGCCGCACCACCATCGTCCGCCGCCATGACCGGAAAAGGAAAAGCTCTGGTAACTAATTTTTTTCGTTTTACTGGTTCGTTGGCCGCGGGCGCCGTATCGGAGTGCACGACAGAGGCCGCGGCCGTTATTTTGTCACAGGCGTACGACGATGACGTCTGGCCATGGCACCCCGCCGATTCCGCCTGTCCATGGCGCAGGCGTCCATGGCGGACGCTCAGCCGGTGGTATAGACGTCTACGTCGGACGTCCAAACCGTGCACAGGCGTCCAGATCGGACGCCTAGCCGCTGGAGTAGCCGTATGCTTCGGACGCTTGAACCATGGTCGTGGCGTCCAGACCAGATGCCCCTGCCTTGGTTCAGGCGTCCTGTGACGCCCCAGTCATTTTTTTGGAAAAAAATAACATTTTCAATTAATAATTAATAATGTGTATTGTTTGTATGATTATTACTTATTAGTTGTATTGTTTGCTAAATGCAGATGAGAGGAGGAGCGAGCAAATCTATGCCGCTAGTCACAGAGTTGATGGGTTCTAGAGCGCGTCACACCAGAGCTCGTGGTGTTGATGCTTCCGTTCGTAGACAGCGAGAGGCAGAGCGTAAGGGATTCGAGGACGTACCTTATACTGATTTTGGTACTGAGGATTCGAGCGAGTATTATTCGCACGATGAGGCCGACGATCACGAGGGCGGTGATGATTCTTCTTCATTTTCGTGCTGGGTTCGGAAGGGGAGAGGGGGGAGGTTTGTCACTTCTGGGTCTACTAGTAGTAAACGACGTAGGACAGAGGATGACACATCTTGGATGGTTACTGAGGAGATGCCTGGTGGCCATATCGACGACAGCGTTATCCCGAGTTTCGGTGGGCATGTCGCCGCGCATATCTGGACTGGAGATATGAGAGGTTTGCTGAAGTGTCATACCAGGACTGCTGCTTGTCAGAGCTTGAGTCAGTGGCGCTCAGTTATGTCACCCTCTTTAGTGAGTCGGATCAGTGGGACTGGATTATCCCACCTGACGGACGCCATGTTCAGACATATTGACTCCCCGTTGATTTCTGCGTTCGTTGAGCGGTGGCATCCCGATACGAACTCTTTTCTCATGCCGTTCGGAGAGATGACCATCATGTTACATGATGTGTGGCAGATCCTTCGTATTCCTGTCGAGGGGCGATTGGTTGATGTCGATAGCACATCTACACAGTTGCAGGTGGATGTATCGCGGTTGGAGCTACTGAGTACTCACTGGGGGGTGGCGGCGTACTTATGGAGTTGACTATCCCATTCAGATGTCATCTGATGCTTGGATGATGTTTCCGGGCGCATACAGGCTTCCTCTCGCTGACTATCAGGCTGCATGCGCTGATGATTACATTGAGTGGTATTATCGGTATTCGCACCCTCAGCTACTGAACGACGGTGCAGCACCTGGATCAGTGATCCCTTCTCGTTCCAGCAGCGATTACGTATGTTCTTTAACTTTGCACTTTGTTTGATTTCATCATACATTACTCCTTGTATTATATTGTCTATATTTTTTATAGTGGGTGAGTCGATTGGCCGGTATTACCCAGCACTTTACAGTGGGTAAGTCTCTTGAGCTCACAAGCACAAGGAATCTGCTGGGTGGATTAGAGTGCACAACCGCAATGATGGTACACTTGATCACTTAATTCTCTCATACGTGTCAATTCATTCGACAGTAACCGCAGACAATGATGGGAAACACGACATCGCAAGTAGTTGAATGGAAAACCAGAGTACACCACGCTTGTACGACACCTCGACTGTTCAAGTGTGTATCTGATCTGGGTAAGTTGTGATTCAATCTCCTGGTTCACTTTGGTCCAAACGGTATCGAGGGCTCCGGTGGAAGAATTAAGCCATTGCTTTAACTCGGCATGTGCACTCTCAACTCTACAAGTGGTTGTGTTTCCAAAATGAAGCACTTTATTCGTCCACGCAATAATGAACATCTCCTTGTATTTTAGCCATGTACCCTCAACGTAGGATATCACCTTAGGATTCCATCTCCATGTATCCTTCATGAGTTGCACCGCTTGATCGTATTCCTCTTCGGTCGCCGCTTCCATGATTTTCTTCCATTTCCCATTTTTAAACTTTTGGCCCATTTCTTTATCTTTTTCACAAATTCTGTAGACCTTGTCTTCAACATCCTTATTAATATGCCATGTGCAAAGCAAGTGGACACTCTGTGGAAATATCTCTCCAATAGGACGCATCAATCCCAACTCGCGATCCGTAACAATAGCTGTCGGATGAACATCAAACCCAAGCAAAATTTTCATCTTCTGTAACACCCACGCATAGCTCGATTCGGTCTCATCTTTCATAATTGCATAGGCGATTAGGAAGTTCTTGTTACATGGAGTCATCCCGACTATCTCGAGAAATGGCATCTTATACTTATTCGTTTTGTAGGTAGAATCCATGCCAATGAACCATCTGTAGGTCCGGATTAAGTTGATTGATATTGGATGTGCCATGAACACGTGGGTAACAACATTTGTATCCGGGTCGGCCTGCGTCCAATGTACGTAGTTATTCGTCACAGCCAAATGGTGAAACTGACCGACGACATCTCTTTCTTCAAAATCATGCTTCCTCAAGTGGTCTCTATAATTATAGATATGTCGTCTAGTCGGTTTGTCCTCAGGAAATTTATTCTGAATGGCCGCCAAGATGGCACACGGCTTGGCTTGAGCAGCACTCATCTCACGAACAACTTGTTTGGCCGATTTACTCAGTCCACTCATTTGACGATGCCCCTCCGGATATACAATAAATGAGTGATTGTGCATACACTTACTCCCAGAGATCGGTCTGATTATCCAACCACTCAAGTCATGCAATTGTTCGGCCTTTATCTGAAATGTACACTTGCATGCTTTCGTCTTTGTGTCCTTTCAAACAGCGACATCCAAATCTCTTAATACCCTCTCACTGCTCACCACGGTCACATCTCAATAGCTTTGTCTTTCCTTTATTCTTGCATTTACGAAATGATCAACTCGAAACCAATTTGAAGAGCAAATTTTTTCGCCCAACAAATCGCATCACAATCACTAGCGAATATTTCGTCATTAACGAAATAACCACTATAATCAACGCCGTCACCTTCAAATTCTTCCAATATAACCTGAAATTTTTAATTGACAGAATGTTAATAATAATACCAATAATATTATTATTAAAATTTAAAATCATGCAAAAAAAAGGGTCCAGGCGTCCAAAAATTGCGCCTGGACCATGGCCGAGGCATCTGGCTTGGACGTCTGGCCACGGTACAGGCGTCTGAATCGGACGTCTAGCCATAGCACAGGCGTCTGAATCGGACGTCCAGACCATGGTTCAGGCGCCTGGTTTAGACGTCTAGACCTAGGACGGAGCGTCCGTAGCAGACGCCTGTACCGTGGTCTAGGAGGAATCTGTGGACGCATGTACCATGGAACTCGCGGAATATTCAGACGCCTGTGTCATTTTCTCCGAAAAATTACCTCCAGATGTGAATTCTCGTCCATTTTCGTAGTTGTCGATGATATTGACTATATATATTTGATTGTGTGTTCTATAGAATAAATGAAAAATTGTTTCTAAATTTCAATTCGAAAAACTTGTGTGTTGGTGTGTTGGGTAGAAATAATGAAAGATTGTGAAATGGACAAAAAGGTAATATTATAGGGCGGTGTCTAGTAATTTTGGGCGGTGTTTAGTAATACCCTTCTATAAATTAAAGGAAGATACTTGCATTGTCACGGTATATATTGTTAGGGGTGTGCATTCGGATTGATCCGAGCCGATCCGAATTCGGATTGATCCGAAATTTCGGATCACCTTTTGCTCAATCCGAAATCCGAAACGATCGTTCGGATCGGATTCGGATCGGATTTAATCCAAAAAATTTAAAAACTAGTAAAATTTGTAAAAATCCTAATCCAAAAATAATAAAAGTTTCTTTTTTTATATATATTTCGGATGTATCGAATTAATCCGAAAATCCATGGTTAATCCGATCCGATCCGATCCGAAGTTTTTTCTGGCGTTTTATCTAAACATAAAAAAAAATTCTTTTTTTATATATATACTTTGGATCGATCGGATTAATCCGAAAATCCGCAGATTTAATCCGATCTGATTCGAAATTTTCGGATCTATAAAATCCAAATCCGAAATCCGATCCGAAGACATCGAATCGGACTGGTTCGAATTGAATTTTTGGATTTTCAATTCGTTTTTTCGAATTCGATTTTTCTGCACACCCCTATATATTGCATAATATGAAACAACTAGTTTAATAGTGGTATTTTCTATTTAACAAAATACTGAACGAGTAACTCACAAATACACACACTGAACAAAGCAAGGCATGTTCTTCTCCAATGTCATTTACTACCGCTACCCCGAATGGTATTTACCAGTTATCAGAGCCAAACACCCAATTTTTGGATAAAATGAAATAAAGATGTTGCGGAGACATGATTTGAACCTGTGACCTCAAGGTTATGAGCCTTGCGAGCTACCAAACTACTTTACTCCGCGCGGAAAGAATTATAATAGAAAAAGAAGGATTGAATGTGCCCCTTTACCATTCTATATAAACGTACTACTCTATTTATACAGAAATGAAATGAAAGGTTAATCCTTACCAACTTGATCTTGTTGCTCCTGGTAACAAACATGCAGAAACCATTTCACGAAGTATGTGTCCAGATAGTCCAAAGTCTCGATAATTAGCTCTTGGCCTTCCAGTCGAAAAACAACGGTGATGAAGGCGTGTAGGTGCACTATTCCGTGGTAGGGATTGTAACTTCCTATAAATTTCTCGTTTGTCATTCAATGATGGAACTTTACTTATTTCTTCCTTTGAGGATCGATGAATCAAATGATATTCCTCATGTCCATCGAAAATTTGGAAACTTGATATTTTGTTAGAAAAATCACTAAAAATATATATGAATTGCAATAAATTTATAATTTTTTAAGCATAAATTACAATCAATATAAAGAATAGATATCATGCAAGTATTTACTACATTTTCCTTAATGTATGTTTTTATAATATTTATTAATTAATATGTAATTAAAATTATTAATAAAGATTATAAAAATTAAAAGGGAAAATGGCATTAAACCCCCAACCTTTGGCACTCGTGCGAGTTACCCCCTAACTTTTCAATTATAAATAAAGAGATAAAATTACCACTAGAAGGGGGGTTGAATAGTGGTAATGCGGAATAATAAAATTTCTTGCGAATAAATGAACAATAGTGCGGAAAATAAAGACTCAAAGATTTATAGAGGTTCGGCAACTTGCCTACGTCCTCTCTCCGACTTCCTTTTCTATTGGCTCAAGAATAACCACAAACTTGACTCGTCTTCGATCGGTCCGAGTACACAACCGTTACAATCGTTTGTCTTCTATCGGTCCAAGCTCAACCTCTCTCAATATAAACTTTTGTTTATATAGTGTTCTATAGGAACTAGATAATCCTCACTATACGAATATGGGAGTATAATCCTAATAATGCCGGATCAAAGATCCTAATAACACCGGATTAGTGACCCTTGATTCGTTTCTCTTACGCTCAAGTGTAAGTGATGCAACACTTACAATCCGATGAAAGAATACAAAGTATAATAGATATTACAATGAAAATCACTCTTGTATCTTTCTTCTCACAACTTAAAATGCAGTAAAAGATATGAAACTGAGCTCAAGTATGCTTTGATTGCTTGTATGCTTGTATGCTTGAAGTTGTGTGTTTTTGATACCCAAGTCACATGGGTATTTATAGGTGAGAGCCATTCTTCAAATACTGAAAAACGTATTATTAGCGTGCGCTAATAATGTCTTCTAGCGTGCGCTGTCGATTCTGAATTGGCTTTCCTGAACGGTCACAAGACTGTTCCAACGGTAAAATTGTATGGCTAGCGTGCGCTAGTCATGTACTCATAGCGTGCGTTATCGGTTGGTCAACAGGTATTCAATCTTGACTTTGAACGTGTTGGTTTGTCTCCCCAACGTCTCTTTATCCAACGGCTAAATTTGAGCTTAGCGTGCGCTAGCAAACGTGCATAGCGTGCGCTAGTATTAATTAATTCCAACTTTTCCAGATTTCACGGATCTTCATTGACTCTTGCCTTCCAACGGTAGAAATTCCAACGGTAAGCTGTTTGACTGTTTTAGCATGCGCTAATGTTTATATCGTAGCGTGCGCTAAATATTTTCTTCAGTAACGTACGTTACCCTGTGTAGCGTACGTAAAGTCCTTTTCATTTTGAGTCCAGTAGCTACTGGACTACTGACCATGATATCCGGTAGCGTGCGCAAGTAATGAGGAATAACGTGCGCTAAGTCCTTGTGTTAGCGTACGTAAATATTTGTTCGTAGCGTGCGCAAGACCGTTTCCATTTTCTTTCCAGACCTTTCTGTCCTCTGACTGAATGATGCGATAGCGTGCGTTAATAATGATTGAGTGGCGTGCGCTAACTGTAGTATTTTAGCGTGCGCTAATGTTGAAAGACTTGCGTGCGCTATCCATCAGGTGACTTCACTGGACTGCAGCTGACTGACTAGGCTGATACATACAATCCTCGATAGCATGCGCTACGCTGGTATAGGTAGCGTGCGCTAACATCGTTTTGCTCCTTCAATATAACAACGATTTGAGATTGATTTAATTAAATGTTTTGAATGAAATTATCATCAAAATACATTTTGAGTCAACAATCTCCCCTTTTTTGATGATGTCAAAACATTTAATTTATACCTGCAAAAACATTTTAAACCGCTTCGAATCAAGGTAACTTGTTCGATATATTAGTGTGTGTCGGTTTTTAGAGTATTCTCCCCCTTTTTGACATAAACAAAAAGGAACATAAAAACATAAAAACCATTCGAATTATAAGTTTCTACAAACAAGCATCAAGTTCCTAGATTCTAATACATAGAGTTCAATGCAATACATAGAATTTCAAGACATGAAACATAAAAACCATTCGAATTATAAGTTTCTACAAACAAGCATCAAGTTCCTAGATTCTAATATGCTGGATCGGAAGAGGAGGATGGGAATGGGAATCACGGATGAGTGTATCGAATGAAATCGGAGATCAGTCCACGAACTTCCCCGACTTCCGAACGAAGAGACCCGACCTCCGTGCGAAGAGACCGAACATCCTCTCGAATTTCCAGCTGAGAGGTCTCGATGCTCCGCAATCGAGCGCAAAGATCGCTTTCTTCTTCCTCCGAGACGGCGTCTCTCATCGGTCGCTTCCCTTTGGAAGTGGGCTTCCTAACGAACTCCCCAGTTTGCATCTCCCGAAGGGTATGTGGTCCTCGACGAGTGATTCTCTCCTCTGGTGTAGGCATGCGCGACCCTTTTTCCACTTGGTCGTCGTCGCGAAGATATGGGAATAGAATCCAGCCTCGGTTGGACGTCCGGACATAATGCATGGCTTTTAACGAATAGTCCGAAATCTCATGGCCGAGAGAGACGGGGACAGCCTTGTCTTTCGACAAATCCACGTGATGAAATCTGAATATTGCCGTGAGAATGGAACCATAAGGCATTCCAGCCTTGCGGGAGCGAGACGCATAGTTCTTCGACCGAAAAAGATCACCCTTCACTTTCATCCAACTAGTGATGATATCGGCAAAGTTTACTTTATCATCATTAAGCACGCGGTACACAACGTGTTTGTCGACTCCCACTAATTTATGTTGAGTGTTCACCTTCGGCATTATACACTTTGTGAGCGCCACTAAAAGTAGTCGGATGTTGATCCCAAAGTCATTGTTCTCGAAGAATTCGTCGGTTATGTCAATAACAGCTTTTGAACTGAGGAACTCTTTAACATCAATTTCTCTTACTCCAGTATCTTCTGCAATCGTTTTTCCAGTACACAGAAACCCGTCGGATGGTAAACCAAAAATTTGCGTTAAAATATCCGAGGAAACTTTCACTCGCGTTCCTCCAACTAAACTTCCTAAGACTAGGGATGATGACCCTTCACTATCAGCCACATGAAGATTGGCGTAAAATTCGCGGACAAGTTCAGGAAAAATAGGATCTTTACATTCAATGAATCGGGCAATTCCAATGGAAGAAAAGAAATCAGTGATTACAACGTTTACCCGTTCCAGACTCGGAAAGTTGAAGAAATAGCAATCCGTAATATGCTCTTGTGGAAGGATTTCAAAAATACCTTCGATGCGGTGGATGAGATGAATCGAGTCGCATCGTATTGTGCGTTGAGAGGGAGTTTTAGGTTTTTGTATGTTTTTTCCATGGTTTTTCGATTCTTGCTTGACATCAATCGGAGAGAAGTTGAAGATCTGGGGGAGAGAACGGAAGTTTGAAGATTCAGATTTGCGGCTAGGGTTTTTCTGAAAGATGTGTTCTTGCGATTGCGTACGTTAAGAGAAGGATGAGAGTGTTACTGGGTCGTACGGACTATATATAGTCAACTGGGTTTTTAGTTAGCGTACGCTAGGAACATAAAGTTAGTGTACGTAAGATAAAACTGGGAAGCTTGCTGGACTGTCCAGTAGCTGATATGGAATACGAAAGGTTTTAGCTAGCGTACGCAAGACAGATATGGTTGGCGTACGCTATCGAAAGCAGTAATTAGCACGCGTTAAGGAAGTGAAGCTAGCGCGCGCTAGCGAATGAAGCGAATCAAGGATATTGATATCTTGAGTAGAAAGCTTATTTCAAAAATTGTCTATATGTCCCATACCAAGTTGTAAACGAATAGAATTAAACGATTCTTCGGGAAGAGGTTTTGTAAAGATATCAGCAAGTTGATCCTTCGTCCCGACAAAAATTAAACATATATCCTTTTTCTGAACATGATCGCATAGAAAATGATGTCTAATGTCTATATGTTTAGTTCTACTATGAAACACAGGATTTCTACTCAGATTTATTGCACTGGTATTATCACATAGAATATGGGTATTTTCAAAATATATGCCGTAGTCGCGGAGTTGATTTTTAATCCATAACACCTGAGCACAGGCGCTCCCTGCAGCGACATATTCGGCCTCAGCTGTAGACAATGCTACACTGGTTTGCTTTTTACTTCCCCAAGATATTAAGCATGATCCAATAAAATGACAGGTACCACTAGTACTCTTTTTTTCAATTTTACATCCGCCGAAATCGGCGTCACTATATGCAATTAAATTAAAATCTAAGCAAGAAGGATACCATAGACCTAGTTCAATAGTTCCTTTCAAGTAACGAAAAATGCGTTTGCAAGCAGTTAAATGTGATTCCTTGGGATTAGCATGGAATCGAGCACATAAACATGTAGCAAAAATTATGTCTGGCCTAGATGCAGTCAAATATAACAAAGATCCGATCATACCTCGATATAATTTTTGATCTACGGATTTGCCATTTTCATCTTTTTCGAGCTTTAATGATGAAGACATTGGAGTAGATATCACCTTGCTACTTTCCATTTTGAATTTCTTAAGGAGGTCGTTTAAGTACTTCGTTTGATGGATAAAGATTCCATCTTCGCATTGCTTGATTTGAAGCCCGAGGAAGAATGTTAATTCTCCCATCATACTCATCTCGAACTCTCCTTTCATAAGATTAGAGAAATCTTGGCACAAAGATTCATTAGTAGCTCCAAATACAATGTCATCAACGTAGATTTGGCAAACAAGTATATCATCATTCAATTTTTTCACAAACAAGGTATTATCGACTTTGCCTCTTTTATAATTATTTGCAATTAAAAATTGACTTAAACGATCATACCATGCTCGGGGTGCTTGCTTCAACCCGTAGAGAGCCTTGTTGAGCTTGTAGACGTGATCCGGAAATTGATGATCTTCAAAGCCGGGAGGTTGCTTGACGTAGACTTCTTCTTGAATGTAACCATTCAAGAATGCACTTTTCACATCCATTTGAAATAGTTTGATCTTTTTATGGGCGGCAAATGCACATAACAAGCGGATGGCTTCGAGTCGAGCCACGGGAGCAAAACTTTCTTCATAATCAAAACCTTCCTCTTGATTATACCCTTGAGCGACCAAACGAGATTTATTTCGAATTGGATAACCGTCTTCGTCACTCTTGATTTTATGCACCCATTTAGTTCCGATAATTGTTTTATCTTTAGGAGCGGGAACTAAATTCCATACATTATTGTGCATGAATTGCACAAGCTCCTCTTGCATTGCCATCACCCAACTTTCATCATCGAGAGCTTCAGATATATTCTTGGGAACTATTTCGGATATAAAAGCACAATGAGCCATAAATTCGGTGGTTCTCCTTCGGGTTTGAACACCGTCTTCAATGTTTCCGATCACGAGATCCTTTGGATGGTCTTTGATGTGCCTCCAATCTTTCGGTAAATCAACGATTGTGTTTGTTTCGATTTTCGAAATTTTCTTTACTTCGGGTGAGGGATCCGGAAAAGTACCTGCATCATCAAAATATTCTACCTTTCTCGGGAGTGAGATCATATCATTGAATTTAACATGTATAGACTCTTCAACTTTATTAGTTCTAATATTATAAACACGATATGCTTTGCTATTAGTGCAATAACCAAGAAATATTCCGGAGTCGGATTTAGCATCAAACTTGCCCAAGTTATCCTTACCATTGTTTAAAATAAATACGTTGCAACCGAAAGGATGAAAATAAGCTATGTTGGGCTTTTTGCCCTTCCATAATTCATATGGGGTTTTAAGATGAGTTCTACGAACATGAACCCGGTTAATCACATAGCATGCGGTAAAGATTGCTTCGGCCCAAAAATATCGTGGAAGAGAGTATTCATTAAGCATAGTCCTCGACATTTCTTCCAAAGATCGGTTTTTCCTTTCAACAACTCCATTTTGTTGAGGCGTTCTAGGGGCCGAAAAGTTATGATTAATCCCGTATTTATCACATAGGAGTTCAAATGGAGTGCAATCAAATTCACCTCCGTGATCGGTGCGAATGGAAATTATGGAGAGATTTTTCTCATTTGATACCAAACGATTTGGCCAAGAAGTGCCATTTGCTGATCTTTTTCTCTTAGGTGGTTAAACCTTTAAAAAGAGACCCGCTCCGATACCAACTGAAGAGATAAAATTACCACTAGAAGGGGGGTTGAATAGTGGTAATGCGGAATAACAAAATTTCTTGCGAATAAATGAACAATAGTGCGGAAAATAAAGACTCAAAAATTTATAGAGGTTCGGCAACTTGCCTACGTCCTCTCTCCGACTTCCTTTTCTATTGGCTCAAGAATAACCACAAACTTGACTCGTCTTCGATCGGTCTGAGTACACAACCGTTACAATCTCTTGTCTTCTATCGGTCCAAGCTCAACCTCTCTCAATATAAACTTTTGTTTATCTAGTGTTCTATAGGAACTAGATAATCCTCACTATAAGAATATGGGAGTATAATCCTAATAATGCCGGATCAAAGATCCTAATAACACCGGATTAGTGACTCTTGATTCGTTTCTCTTACGCTCAAGTGTAAGTGATGCAACATTTACAATCCGATGAAAGAATACAAAGTATAATAGATATTACAATGAAAATCACTCTTGTATCTTTCTTCTCACAACTTAAAATGCAATAAAAGATATGAAACTGAGCTCAAGTATGCTTTGATTGCTTGTATGCTTGTATGCTTGTATGCTTGAAGTTGTGTGTTTTTGATACCCAAGTCCCATGGGTATTTATAGGTGAGAGCCATTCTTCAAATACTGAAAAACGTATTATTAGCGTGCGCTAATAATGTCTTCTAGCGTGCGTTGTCGATTCTGACTTAGCTTTCCTGAACGGTCACAAGACTGTTCCAACGGTAAAATTATATGGCTAGCGTGCGCTAGTCATGTACTCGTAGCGTGCGTTATCGGTTGGTCAACAGGTCTTCAATCTTGACTTTGAACGTGTTGGTTTGTCTCCCCAACGTCTCTTTATCCAACGGCTAAATTTGAGCTTAGCGTGCGCTAGCAAACGTGCATAGCGTGCGCTAGTATTAATTAATTCCAACTTTTCCAGATTTCACGGATCTTCATTGACTCTTGCCTTCCAACGGTAGAAATTCCAACGGTAAGTCGCTGATCGCTTTAGCATGCGCTAATGTTTATATCGTAGCGTCGCTAAATATTTTCTTGATGAACGCACGTTACCCGTAGCGTCGTAAAGTCCTTTTCATTTTGAGTCCAGAGCTACCGGACTACCACCATGATATCCTAGCGTGCGCAAGTAATGAGGAATAACGTGCGCTAAGTCCTTGTGTTAGCGTACGTAAATATTTGTTCGTAGCGTGCGCAAGACCGTTTCCATTTTCTTTCCAGACCTTTCTGTCCTCTGACTGAATGATGCGATAGCGTGCGTTAATAATGATTGAGTGGCGTGCGCTAACCGTAGTATTTTAGCGTGCGCTAATGTTGAAAGACTTGCGTGCGCTATCCATCAGGTGACTTCACTGGACTGCAGCTGACTGACTAGGCTGATACATACAATCCTCGATAGCGTGCGCTACGCTGGTATAGGTAGCGTGGGCTAACATCGTTTTGCTCCTTCAATATAACAACGATCTGAGATTGATTTAATTAAATGTTTTGAATGAAATTATCATCAAAATACATTTTGAGTCAACAATAAAATCGTGCCCCCAACATTTAAGTAACTGTGCGAGTTACCCCCAAAATGGATGTCCGTTAAAACTTAAGGGCGGGTTGTGGGAAAATTTCAGTTTTTGGTCCTCCAACTTTTTTTCTTTATAATTTTAATCCCACAACTATTGAATGTCCTTATTTTTAGTTTTCCATATTTTTGTTTTGCAATTTTCGTGCCCAAGATCTTACAAATCCATATTTTGTGTCCTAAAAATTTCCATAACAGTGGTAGCATCTTATGTGGCACCAAAATTTATCATTTTTGCAACTTCAAGATTGTAAATTCAAAGTACAGCAGTCAAAATAGAGATTCCCTCAATCTAACTAAGCCCCAAGGACTAAAATTACATTTTTTGCATTTTAAAGGATTAAAATTGACAGTGGTTAAATTAAATAACAAATTTGCACGGTGGCCATCTTACAGGATGAATTTTGTAATTAACCCTTTAAAAATAACTATAATTCACGTATTAAAATATTATTATCCCCAAAATAAAAACGATACGTGTTCTCTTGCAATTAATGTCTTCATCAAACCATTTCAAGCCTATTTTGGGGACGAAAATTGCAAAAGAAAAACATGGAGAACTAAAATTATGGATATTCAATAGTTGTGTGATTAAAATTATGAAGAAAAAAAATGGAAACCAAAAACTGAAATTTTCCCACTGTCCGCCATTATGTTTTTAACGGACATTTATTTTTGGGGCAACTCACACAGTTATTGAAATGTTGGAGGGCACAGTTTGATAATTGAAAGGTTATGAGGTAACTCGCACAAATGTCAAAGATTGAGGGGTTTTATGCAATTTTCCCAAATTAAAATGTATTTCTTCTTATTTTAAATATACTAGATGTCCTCCCGTGCGATGCACGGCGTAAAATATTAAATATTTTATTACATTAATAATATATGATCGAATTTCAATAATATTATAAAATTATTATAAAATATACATGAGTCAGTATACACACACATATACATATACTATTATTTGATTTAATTTTATTTATAAACTCTTATCATGTGATCTAAGGGCACATGATAAGAAACCGTAAATTAATTAAGCAACGGCATTTATTTTTTCATATAGAACAATATGAGTCTTATATTTAATTTTATAAATAAGAAATTAAATTATGTTTATTATTATCAACTTTCATTATAGCCGACCCCAAAGTATTTTGGGACTAAGGCTCTATTGTTGTTGTTGCTGTATTATCAACTTTCACTAAAAGTATACAATCAATATTCTTACTAATGTAATTTTTTTATATGATTTGACATATATGTAATATATTTTACTATTTTATAATCACAACAAAATAATTCTTAAAAATCAAATAATTGTTAAAAAGCTATGAAAATAAACTAAAATATCTTTTTCTTCAATATTCTTATATTTTTATATTGAAATATTTTAATCATCTAACTATATAATAATTATATTTATATTACTTTATATATACTATATGCATGTCAAATTAAAGAGCACGAAGTAAGAATTAATTTGATATATTTTTTCAAAAATAAAATTGATACATAAAAATTATAGTTGTTTAAACTATTAGCTTAAAAATAAAAGAAATAAAATGAGAGAATTTTTAATTGGTAGATAGTATATAATGGAATAACCCTCTAACCCTCCCAAATTAAATGTCCATTTTTTTAGGATTTTTAAAAAGAGGATTAACGTGGAGATGCACATGCTTTTATATTTTTTCCTCTCTTTTAATATTAAGTATAGATGTGTAAAAGTTCGATATAAAATATATAAACATGATTGTCATCTATATGATCAATGTATATTTATAATATTTATATTAATATACTAATATAATTATTTATGAGTATACAGGCGAAAAAACGTCATATATTTTTGATAAATATTTAGATTAAAGTCACGCATATTATACTTAATAATATACCATGAGATCCACAATGATATTAATTCATTAGGCATATGGTAATAAAGTATATTATTGTGACGTATTTAAATAAAAATATAATCAACTTATTATATTTGTTTATATAATTTTTCTTTTCACAAAAAGAAGAATCAATCAAAAAATTATTTTAACTAATAATATATCTTTCTAGTGGGAATTGTAAGTCTAACATGTCTATAATTCTTTTCCCAAATATTTTTAAAATAAAATAACTCAATAATCTAAAATAATTATAAGAATGTGAAAACTGAAGTAAAAATATTGATCTTGTAAAAAGATAGATACTTCAAAGAAATTATTTGAAAGTTATCTGATTTTTATATTTTTTTAAAATCAAGATATAATGTAATAATTATTCAAAAACAGCTTATATTCAAAAGGAATATTTTAATTATATATATGCCTAATGCTTGTTAAATCAAATATCGTAAAAAGAAGATTAATTTAAAATATTAATAATAAAAAATAGAGTTCAAACGATAAACTTTTAAACATTGAGAGGAAATAAAAAGAAAAAAGAAAAAAAATTAACTCTCATTCAAATCTGTAGGAGTGTATTTTTCTAAAAAAAAAAGATAATTAATCTAAAAAATCCACATAAAGACACTTATCTTGTACAACTCTCTTTTAATAATAAAGTAGATGTCATTTTGATTTTGTGCAAATTAAAAAAAATAATATAAAATTTATTCCTAATAATTAATATTTGTATAATTAATAAAGAGCGAGAAGTTAAATTTTGACGTGAGCCAATTGAGGGGTAAAATGGATAGCATCCCTTGAATACCCATCTCAAGAATATGTTTACTTTCTTATGACTGATAGCATCCAATTGATCCACCCACCCACCAACTCCCAATAAAACAAGCAAATAAATAAATAAATATACAAAATTGTATCCTCAATAAGCATGTACAGAATGGATTTGTTCCATTTGCTTTAAATTTCGTTTAAATTTCTCAGATTTTGCAGTAAAAAAAAAAAGAGAGAAAAAAAAATCTTAATTTTAATCTTGTGTTGAAGAAAATTGGGCGAGAGAAAGATGGGTTTGCTGACAAACAGAGTGGAGAGGAGGCAGATCAAACCAGGGGATCATATCTATACTTACAGAGCTGTCTTTGCATATTCTCATCATGGTTAGTAATTCTTTACTTTTGTCATATCTTTTTTTTTTTTTTTTGGCTGCCTAATTTTTTTAGAGTTCTATCTCAAAGGTGGATAGATCTAAGTGATATATATCAGTATGAATTTCTTCAGAATTTGGAAATGCTGTTTTTTTGGGATATAAATCTGGAACACTGGTGGCGTTTTTTTTTTTCTTCTTCTTCCTGCATTGGAAAAAATGCAGAATCTTGTATAAGACGGATCGTATTCCGTACGACGGGTCGGGTCTAGTTTGCAAATTTTAATTTATATATATATATATATATTTTCAGTTTTTTCGGATTTTTTGTTCATTTAATTTTTCTTGGGTTTTTTCAGATTTTAGGTTTTTTTTTCAGTGTTTTTTCCAATTGTTAGGACGGATGATTGATTTGATAGTAGAGAGATTAGAAATGTATGATTTTTTTCGTACATGAGACTGTTTGATAACTTTGCAAAGTAAGGGGTAAAAAATGGTTTTCCCTTTTTTTTTTTTTTTTTTTTTTGTTTTGATGAATGATTTTGGCTTCTGATTGTTTGGGTGTAACTGGATCACCATTTGCGAATGGAATTTTGCAGGCATCTTTGTCGGGTGTAACAAAGTGGTCCATTTTACCCGTGTCCAAACCTTGTCCACACCGGTCAACGAATGCCGGACGTCCCCCGACTGCGGTTTCCGACAACCAAACAGTGGAGTCCTGCTCTCCTGTCTCGACTGCTTCCTCCGGAACGGGTCCCTCTACGCCTTCGAATACGGAGTCCCTCCCTCTGTCTTCCTCGCTAAACTACGAGGCGGCACGTGCACCACCGCGCCCTCCGATCTGCCCGAGGCCGTTGTCCACCGAGCCATGCACCTCTTCCGGAACGGGTTCGGAAACTACGACGTCTTCCAGAACAACTGCGAAGACTTCGCCTTGTACTGCAAGACTGGCCTCCTCACGCTCGACCGTGTCGGGGTGGGGAGGAGCGGGCAGGCGTCCTCCTTCATCGGTGCGCCGCTGGCGGCTCTGCTGTCGTCCCCTCTCAAATTGCTAATGCCAAGCCCGGTCGGGGTGGTTGCGGCCACGGCGGGGATGTACTGCGCGAGTCGGTACGCGGCGGATATTGGGGTGCGGACGGATGTTGTCAAGGTGGCAGTCGAGGATCTGGCGGTGAACCTCGGTTGGCGGGATAAGGAGGTGGAGGAGACTGCCGGAGAGGATATGCTTATCTCATTGGATTAGTCGTGCGAGGATATATATATATATATAGAGAGAGAGAGAGAGAGAAGGATTATTCTTCACAATTTTCACTATTCTTGCTCATACATCTGTACTGTGACTAATGCTGTAATCGAGTCGAACCGAGCCTGAGAATTTCAAGCTCGAGTTCGGCTGTTTTCGAACACTGTTCGAGTTTGTTGGTATAATATTCGAGCAAAAATAATGTTCGAATTCTTTCGTTTAATTGTTCGTAAAGTTCGGTTTCGTTCGCACACTCTGTGACCAACACTACAATTTCTCTCTCCGGTCCCACTAACCGACTCTTGGATTTTCATTTCATTTGAATCTGAATGGTTGTTTCGAGAGGGGTGTTGGAGCATTTTGTAGTTCTTTAACTGCACTTCTCATATCTTTGATCGTAAGATCAAGCTTCGATTTTGTCATTTACGTGATAGCAACACCCAATTCTTCGATGTGGCTGATGATTCAGAATTTGCTGAGGTTTAGCCTAATGACAACAAGACCCATTAATCTTTGGAAATTACAAATATGGATGTACGCTATGAAAATTTTGGATATTAGAATGAACATCTCTAATGAGAGTTTCCATATGTATTTCTACATATAGAAATGGTGATAGAAATTTCATTTATGACGTGACATGTTTTGATTGGTTAATATGAAACTTACTAATTTTGTATCATATTAAATAAATAAGAAATCATTCAAGATTTGAAGAACCATCGGAGGCTAACATTTTTATCGGTTTCTATCAATATAAAAGACTTGTAAACTAGATAAGAAATATTCACTCCATCCCAACCTACTTGAAGCGTATTCCTCTTCGAGTCGTCTCGACCTACTTGAGGTATTTCCTAAAATGGAAATAATAAGGGGTTTTTAAGCTATGATTAGCATTATATTATGGAGTACTAATTGGACCCTGATTTTATTTAATTTGGGGTTGAAAACTCATTTGATCATTCTATCCACTCTCACTCTCTCCCAGCCCAAAATCTGAGATTGCTTCATCCTCTCTCGTGAAACTTCCGAAGCCCTAATATCTGCCTATTCCATCTCTTGCCTCTGATTTTTTCTCAAGCCCTAGCTCGCCGCCTCCATTCTCTCTCTGTCAATGGCTGAATTATACGCGGTCGGTTTGGAAACCTGTTGGCTATGTCGCTTCTCAGTCTCTCTCAACTAATGAAAATGATGATTCATCGCCGCCCCCACATTATGTTTGAACTTTGAATATGTCTTTGTTTAATTTGGCTCAAATAGCCAAGTAGGATCATGTTTGTTAATGTCTAAATCCTTCTATTTGAACTTACAATTGTCTGATTTAGCCCAAGTAGTTCAATTTGGGTCTGGCGCAAGCCCAACTTAAATGGCCCATTTAGTCAGCCCATTGACACCTAACCGCTACCGAACCGACACCGAAACCGATCACACCGAGCCGATTTAAAACCGAATCATTTCGGTACTCAAATGCTAGATGCCGATAAGATGCGGTTCGATATTGGTTTTAGCTAGAAACCATACCAAACCAAACCGAACTCACCCTAGTTTGGTTTGAATTTTAGGCCCCAAATTTGAATTTTAGGCTCTCAAATTTGAACACTGTTGGCGCCAGAATTTTGGCAAAAAAAAAAAAATCAATGGGATGAGCTCCTTTTTTGAATTGTTTGATGTCATTTGACAATTTTTCAATTGTTTTGTGTGTGTTTTTGCAGGCATAAAAGTTGTTAAGATACTGTGTGTGACTTAATTTAAAAGTGCAGCAAACTTTTTTAAGTTAAATTTCAAGATTAATCCGAAAAAAAATTCATTACTCCTAATAAATTATTGGGAAAATAAATTTTTTTGTCACTCAATTATCAGCTCTTTTAGAAATTTATCACTCAACTAAAAATTTATTTATTGTAGCCACTGACGTTACACATGTTTACCGTTTTAGTCATTCCGTTACCATTTCATTAATTCTTTCAGTTTTTCGTTAAAAAAATAAACTTTAAGGGGAAATTTTATTTTTTATACGTTGACGTGGATCTACTATGCTGGCGTGGATTTGCTATACTAGTTAAAAAAAATCAGAAAATAATATTTTCATGGGAAATTTTATTTTTAATATATTGCAGAAAAAAACAAAAAACTCAATAAAAAGGAAATTTGTATAATACCTAACAAATTAATGGGTCAATTTATAAATATGCCCCATTGTAATATTATCATAATTATGTCTTATTATCAGTTTTTAAGACCAATATAGCCTTGTTATATTAATTAAAATATATACAATTTTTAAACTTAACGTTAATGATTATAATTTTTAAATTTAACCATTAAAAATATTTTTTTCCTTAGAACAGGCCCCGCAAGGGGAGAATCTTTAATCTAACCATTGAAAATTATTTTTTATTTTTAAAACATAAAACATAAAAAATATAATATTCGCGATTGAATACCCTACATTTCAAAAAAATTACTTTTGTTTTTAAAAAATTATAATTAATACGGAGAAGTTTGTATAAAAATTGAAATGAAATTATACAAGTTGAAGAATAACTTCTCTTCTATTAAATACAATTTGAAAATATAATTAATCAATATATAATATATATATATAAACAATAAAACAAATATACTTAATGGAGTGACTAAAACGGTAAATATGTGTAACATTAGTGTCTACAATAGATAAATTTTTAGTTAAGTAGTGGGTTTTTAAAAGAGGTAATAGTTGAGTGACAAAAAAATTCATTTTACCTAAATTATTTCAAAATGTAAACTTAATTACTAAAAATTATTAATTACAAATACAACCATTGGTGAGTGTAATTACCATGAAATTCTAATCAATAGCTTCTAGAGACCCGTGCCCAAAACAACGCCTCAAATATGACGGGGTGGAGGGAGTATTTTTTATGTTAGAAATTATTATTTTTGATATTCAAAAGTATAAATATTTGATCAAATTAAACTGTACAAGAGTTTGTATGTTGTCCCAATAAATTAGATTTCTTTTGTTCGCTTATAGATTCAACATAGAGCGATGTATATTTTGACTATTAATATTTATAATTAAATATTGATAAAAATAACAACTATCTAATATTTAAAATGTATGTATTTAGGTAAAGCTAACAACATCTTTTTGCATGCTACTCATCCCATCCCATTTAAAAATTTTAAAATAAAATCTAAATAAAATTTCATAATACAATAGAATCTCGATAAATTAACACTTAATAAATTAATAACCTTAATTAAATAACTCTTATGTCACTCCCGACGTAAAGAAGTTAGTGTTAGATTTTTCTCAATTGATTAATAATCTCTATTAATTAATATTTTGCTTGTCCCGGTCTTATTATTTATCGAGGTTTTATTATTTAACATTAAAGTTTATTATTATATAAATTACAATATTAGTTGGCAAAAAAATAAAAATAAAAATAAAAAACTACAATTGAGAACGAATAGGTCTAAAACAATTTTACCTTCATTAAAAAGAAAGATTTAAGATCATTTGAGGACCAAACTTTTTTTACATATCAAGGGACTAATTTCCACCCTCCATCTTCCCTCCATCTTTATTTGATTTAATGGATGAGATTAATCCCAACAATTTAAAAAACCTACTTTCATCATTTTTTTTTCAAATATCAATATCTTTCAAACCGTTAATCGTTAAGTCAAAAAAAAATATACCGTTACGACGAGCATTTAATTATCTTTCTATAGATAGGTACTTTGATATATTTTCGACAATTTTTTTTTCGCTTGTTTCACGTTTTTTTTTCGTGGCCGAAAAAATCACATGTGATATATCATATGTGATATGTAATATCATATATGATATATCACATGTGATTTTTTCGGCCACGAAAAAAAACGTGAAAAAAACGAAAAAAATTTTTGTGGAAAGTATATCAAAGTGTCCGTCTATAGAAAGATAATTAAATGCTCGTCGCGATGGTGTAATTATTTTTGCTTAACGATTAACAGTTTAAGAGATATTTAAATTATAAAAAATGTATGAAATATTAAATGCTTTTAATCTCAACCATTGATTTTTTTTTGGATGGATGATGGGGATGAGTCCCTTGATATGTAAGAAAAGTTTGGTATTTAATATAACTCTACTCAAAAAGAAAATACTAAAATTGAAAATTTGTATTTTAACAAAAATAGACTATTAAAATAGAACAATTGGAATAACATCTAATTTTATACTAAGTCACCTTTTGGCATGTGAACAAGAATCATGAGATTAGAACATAGACCGATTCACATCCCAAAATCACTGGTGCACTGGACGAACTCCGAGGTACGCTTTGAACTTAGGACGCATTTTCGAGAATCTTTTGTCCTATATATAAACATTAACTAAACGAGTTCAACCGTAAATAAAGTAACATGTAAACAACAAACAAGTAACAATAAACTCTAAACATTAAAATATTTATACTGAAATTGCAATTTACAAATTAAAATGAGTAAGAAGCTATTTCCACTAAGAATGCATGTTCAAATATGTGAATTGAAATTATAAGTAACAATGAAATTGAAATTAGAGTTCTAAAATCTGAAATGAATGAGTATACAAAATTATAAATTACTTATTTAGAATTGGATGTGCGGCAGTGAGAACTAAGACACATTATGTCAGACTGTTAGTGGAACGAGAATTAAAAAGCCTTAGTGCTAGTTGTAGAGGGTGAAATCCATAAATCCGGATGTCCGGATAGGTGGGCACTAGCAACCTTCCAATCACAACAATACACGTTAGAGCCCAACGAAAGAGCACCGACGGGGGTGTCCGCCGAAGGGCCTCTGACGCTCAACTCAGTAACGATACTATTAGAATATTAAAGAGAAATAATTGAATAAATGATGTAAAATATTGATCGTGGTATTTTCCGGTGTCTGGGATGTCTGGGAGATAGTGGCGGACCACTGTGATAGTATAGAGCATACATAGCTGGACGTTTCCGGTGGGATAGTCAGTTCGACGGATGGGATTTTTAGCGGTAACTTAGGATTTTTGAGAGGGAGATAGAGAAAGAGTTGGAGCGCAAGTTACGATTGAGAAAAAAGAAAGATAGAGAGAGAATATCTAATTTTGAGTGAGCCTGACTGATCAGCCTATCTGTCTATTTATAGGGCGACCTATGAGGTTCTAGGATTTCACCCGACTCCTTTATCTCCAACTACCTGCCCTTATCTCCCCCAGACCCCGTGGACCTGTTTCTCGATTGACCCGTTCGTGACTGTTCATAACTTTCATGAGATGATGTTATGGCTGACTAGTTGTTTGAATCAGTCGACATGCTTAAGAAGTGCGTGGAGGATAACGTGGTTGATTAGTTGGTTGACTTAGTCATAATATCCAAATGACCAGCTGGGTAGTGGCTTCGTGTCTTTTACGATCCTAGATCAGGAAGTGGACATGTAGGGCCCAATAATACGTTTGGGCCTTATTGTCAGATAGTGGGCTGAATTGTTCAGTCCGCCTGCCACATTGGAAAAACGGTAATATGTCCAGACTTAACGCATTTAGTAGGTCTTTGAATTCGTATTTGGGCCTAAGCCACCTTACTAATATATACAACATGGTTCAACTTGACTGTTTAGTTGGCCTATCCAATAAATTTGGACCCGTATTAAGTAGACGAATTTTGTCAACTACAGTTTGTCCCCCACTATCTAGTTAGAATTTTTCTAATTGGAGAGTTAATAGGTTTATGTAATTGATATTATCAGCGTTGTGTCGAGTCATCGCCAGAATGTTCGGGTTCAATATGCCCGTTCGTTGGAATTCACTTGTTCAAACACTTGTGGCATCATCCATGGCAAATTTTTATTTATTTAGACAATAAATCGAACAAAGAAAGAAAAAGTTGTTCTCGTCCCGCAAGCAGCTTCTAAGACATCTTTATAAGTAGGCTTTGTCATCCAGTTCCTCAAATAAAGTTGTTCGGATCGGTCGGTTCAGCTTTTATGAAAAGAAAATGGACGAATAGGTATATATAAAACCACATTCGATATTTGGCATAATCAGTGCCGTGACCGAGTGGAGCGGATGCCAACCGCTTGTTTCTTCTACCCAGGATCGATCCCTTGCTTTAGCAAAACATTTTTGCTGATTTTATCAACCCGCGGATGTCTAATTGGAGCTGGCCGAATCTGGGTGACCCGTCCGTCCGATTGGAGCCAGCGGGCCGCAAGTGCCAATTGGAGCCATCCTTACCCTAGTGACCTACTTTCGTTCAATTGAGTGCAGGTGCACTCGACCCATGTTATCCTATTGAGGGTAGCCGTGACTCATGTTGTTCGATTGATCCGAAAGTGACCCGACACCCGAATGTTCGATTGACCCGCAGTAGGCGATTGATCCAGAAGTGACCCGACATCCGACTTTCCGATTGGAAGGCAGGTGCACTAGTGACCTACCTTCGTTCAATTGAGTGCAGGTGCACTCGACCCATGTTATCCTATTGAGGGTAGCCGTGACTCATGTTGTTCGATTGATCCGGAAGCGACCCGACAGCCGAATGTTCGATTGACCCGCAGTAGGCGATTGATCCAGAAGTGACCCGACATCCGACTTTCTGATTGGAAGGCGGTCAACCTAGAAGCAATCCCATCCGATTGACTAATAGATCCTGGCGATCCAGCTATTTGATTGGGCAGGTATTCAGACAACCAATCCGAAGGCGACCCGATTTGGCTGTCTGATTGACCCGAGGATCTAGGCAATGCACACGAGTCACTCCGTTTGATTGATGTTGAGCCGTCTACTCGAATACATGTGGCCAATATATTTGATTGATTGGTTTTTCGGCGACCCATTTTATTGGTGTATGGCTAGGTCCGATTGTTTTCGACCACAACCAAATTCCCATCTGGCTGGTTGTTTCCCTGCTTGACCCCGAGTTCAATTTCTTGGACTGACAGTTAGACTATCTACCTAGATGGTGCATAACTCAAGATGAGTATCTTGGCACGCGTTTCGAGGAGATAGGATAGGTCTGGCAAACATTTCCAGAATGATCCGTACGTATTTCGAGAAAGGCTCCCTATAAGAGTTTGACGAGGCATGTCTTCATTTCTCACTTGATACTTCATTATATACTTTGAGAGTTGGGAGCTTGGAAGCAAAGAGGAATTAAAAGGAAAAGGCAAGGTGCAAGGCAAAGTCTTCGTGAGGTTAGTTCTTTGAGTTTTCTTCACATTCTTTGGATGTTCTTCGTATTTTGTTCAAATGTTCTTCATTTTCTCCAGTGATCTTCATATTGTTTGAATGTTCTTCATAGTTTCTTCAAGTGTTCTTCATTTTCTTGAGTGCTCTTTATATTATTTAAATGCTCTTCATATTTTTTCCAAGGCGATCCACGAATTCTCCAATCTCTCTCACAGCACAATGATTAAAATCAACGATCACTTATCACAATCTAATGCAATAATCAATTAACAATACGTTTGATAACACTCAACAACCGATAAGGAGCGGATGCCAACCGCTTGTTTCTTCTACCCAGGATCGATCCCTTGCTTTAGCAAAACATTTTTGCTGATTTTATCAACCCGCGGATGTCTAATTGGAGCTGGCCGAATCTGGGTGACCCGTCCGTCCGATTGGAGCCAGCGGGCCGCAAGTGCCAATTGGAGCCATCCTTACCCTAGTGACCTACCTTCGTTCAATTGAGTGCAGGTGCACTCGACCCATGTTATCCTATTGAGGGTAGCCGTGACTCATGTTGTTCGATTGATCCGAAAGTGACCCGACACCCGAATGTTCGATTGACCCGCAGTAGGCGATTGATCCAGAAGTGACCCGACATCCGACTTTCCGATTGGAAGGCAGGTGCACTAGTGACCTACCTTCGTTCAATTGAGTGCAGGTGCACTCGACCCATGTTATCCTATTGAGGGTAGCCGTGACTCATGTTGTTCGATTGATCCGGAAGCGACCCGACAGCCGAATGTTCGATTGACCCGCAGTAGGCGATTGATCCAGAAGTGACCCGACATCCGACTTTCCGATTGGAAGGCGGTCAACCTGGAAGCAATCCCATCCGATTGACTAATAGATCCTGGCGATCCAGCTATTTGATTGGGCAGGTATTCAGACAACCAATCCGAAGGCGACCCGATTTGGCTGTCTGATTGACCCGAGGATCTAGGCAATGCACACGAGTCACTCCGTTTGATTGATGTTGAGCCGTCTACTCGAATACATGTGGCCAATATATTTGATTGATTGGTTTTTCGGCGACCCATTTTATTGGTGTATGGCTAGGTCCGATTGTTTTCGACCACAACCAAATTCCCATCTGGCTGGTTGTTTCCCTGCTTGACCCCGAGTTCAATTTCTTGGACTGACAGTTAGACTATCTACCTAGATGGTGCATAACTCAAGATGAGTATCTTGGCACGCGTTTCGAGGAGATAGGATAGGTCTGGCAAACATTTCCAGAATGATCCGTACGTATTTCGAGAAAGGCTCCCTATAAGAGTTTGACGAGGCATGTCTTCATTTCTCACTTGATACTTCATTATATACTTTGAGAGTTGGGAGCTTGGAAGCAAAGAGGAATTAAAAGGAAAAGGCAAGGTGCAAGGCAAAGTCTTCGTGAGGTTAGTTCTTTGAGTTTTCTTCACATTCTTTGGATGTTCTTCGTATTTTGTTCAAATGTTCTTCATTTTCTCCAGTGATCTTCATATTGTTTGAATGTTCTTCATAGTTTCTTCAAGTGTTCTTCATTTTCTTGAGTGCTCTTTATATTATTTAAATGCTCTTCATATTTTTTCCAAGGCGATCCACGAATTCTCCAATCTCTCTCACAGCACAATGATTAAAATCAACGATCACTTATCACAATCTAATGCAATAATCAATTAACAATACGTTTGATAACACTCAACAACCGATATAACCAACCAATCAAACTCAATGGTTCAACGATATCTCGATCATATACGAAACCAAACCATTTCAACTCAAACAATACGAATACAAGCCAAAATTCGATAATCAATCAATTCTAACAAATGGCTCAACATTCTCGATTCCAACTTCAATCTTAATTACGAATTAACAAGTTTCATCTTTGTAAATTCATATTTAAAACCAATTACCGATTATCATCATAATAATCTCGTCAAACTCATAATTATATTCATACTCCTATACGGATATTACACCAACAATCTCATAACTTGGTTCTAGATATGAATATTCCACATTCATATCCAAGACACCAACACCTTACACATATTCATCATATAATTCAAGAATTCTTCAAGAACATGAATTAATCATATCTAATTAACATCCCTTGTTCATAATCATTAAGATATCATAGTCCAATGTGTTACCTAACCTCTAATATATCAAATTCCCCTCATGTTCCGATCAATACATACATATCATCATCTCCTTCAACATACCCTTCATATAACATCAAGAATCACAACAATACTACCATATTCATCGTCATACGAAGCAAACAATGGTAACAACATCAAGAATCCGAAGTAAGGTGTAGAGTTGATCAACATACCTCAATAACAAAACACCCCAATAATCCACAATATCTTCATATCTCAAGCTCCACACCCATGCCTTCAAGTTCCCAATCTATTTGGAAGAGCCAAAATCGGTCTAGGAGGGTTGAAGGGTGAAGAAACGACGTGAACATCTCCTAAATGCCAAAGTGACGGACACACACACACACATACATACACACACACACACATATATATCTATATATATATATATATATAATTTCAACCATTACGTACGCTAAGTAATCCTCCTAACGTACGTAACCTTATTTACGTATGTTAACTGGCCTTGTTAGCATACGTAACATTATTCCAGAGGCTACTGCCTCAATTCGTATCATGTATTACGTACGTAATGTCCGTGCCGTAGCATACGTAATGTAGCTGTTGACTTGCTACAGTGCCATACTTATTTACGTACATAATGGGCTATCCTTAACGTACGTAAAGCTCGATGTTGACTCGCATGTCCACATCCGCGCCGAAAGTTTCCGACACTGGGCCTACTCGTTGATCACAACTCGGACCTGTTCGATTCTCTTCATAACATACGTTATGTACTCTACCTAACGTACATTAAGCTCGCATCGTTACGTACGTAAGCTCCTATGCTTAACGTACGTAATGGCTTTTATACTTAGCCATTTACAACTGCTCCTGCCCGCCGTCTCAATATACCGAACACGTACACGCGACATACTGAATACATGTACCCGTTCCGATAACATACTCATATGATACACCTGATACACGATATCCCAAAATGCAACTGTCAACCAAGTACAACAATTATCCCAACACAATTGTCTCAGTCCTTAAATTATATTATCCATACTGTAATATCCTGCATTGTGCAATATAACTCGGGTAAAATAATGCAAAATATTTATACTGAAATTCTAGGATATTACAGCATGCTACAATGCAAGATTAATGTACGCTACACCAGAGAGTTAACGTACGTAATGAAAGTGACAACATACGTAAAGGAAGAAAAGAAAGCCACTGGATTGATAACGTACACTACAGGATAACTATAACGTACGTAATGAGCAATAACGCACGCTATGCAGGAAGGCTAGCGCATGCTAAAGGGTCAAATGGAGCTAACGGCTAGTTGGAGGAAAATGGCTATAAATACCAAACCATTTGGTATCAAACCACACAAAAACCTTGAGCAAATCATTCATACTTTAGATATCATTGTAATCATTCTAGTTGTTGTACTTGAGCTTATATTGTCAAGAGTTTGAGTGTGATACACGAAAACTCATACACTAGAGGTAAAAGAAAGGATAAGATTCGATTCGGTGTTATTAAGATCAAGGATCAGGCATTATTAGAGTCGAAATCTATATTCGAGTGAGGTTTGTCTAGTACCCATAGAAAGCTAGATAGGTTGATTCCTTGTCCGATAGAAAAGTAAAACGGTTTAACTTGGACCGACAAAAAGACAAGTGTGTGAACAGTTTACACGGACTGATAGAAGACGAGTTTGTAATGGTAATCCTTCGACCGATAGAAGAGAGGTGCAGAGGTTGATATTTAGCCTATAGAAAAAGATACAGAAGAGAGGACGTAGGCACGTTTGGTTGAACCTCTATAAATCTTGTGTCAATTTATTTTCCGCACCTTTAAATACACTTCCACATAATAGCGCGTATACCGAATCTTGCTCCAACAGAACATACGTGTACGAATGTTTTTTATTGTAACATCTGACGACTTTTTTCAGGTAAGCTGCCATACTGACTCTTGTTTTATCTCTTTTTTCTTCAAGTGTGTCGAGTTTATGATATATATCCTGCCAGTTTTGATCATCTGTTGTGAGTCCGTCTCTTGCAGCAGGTACTTCGCTCTCTGCCGGAATGACAGCTTTCATCCTGTAATCCAGGGAGAATGGTGTTTCTCCCGTCGAGGTCCTGGATGTAGTTCAGTATGAACAAATGACTCCGCGAAGTTCATCTGCCCATTTTCCCTTAGCTTTTTCCAGTCTCTGCTTTAAAGTATTGATGATCGTTTTGTTAGATGACTCTGCTTGGCCATTGGCTCGTGGGTACCTTGGAGTTGAGAAGCTTAATTTGATGTTCAGAATTGGCAAAAGTCCTGGAATTCGGTGCTTATAAATTGCAAGCCTTTGTCTGTGTTAGCCGTATTTTTATGTGCTTATTTATCATTATTTTATATCCATTTTAAGTCTAAATCTGCATAAATGAGCTTTTGATGCACTATCTTTATATGTTTTGAAGGAAATAGGAGTCCGGAAGCCGAAACGACGAAAAACGGGCGAAAACGACAAATTCTGGTCAAGGGCCGCGGCACAATGAAGCTGAGCCGCGACACACACACGGTCAGCATGAGGCGGTACACACTATACCGGGGGCCGCGGCACGCACTTACTGAGCCACGGCCCATGAAGAAAATTTGCGCCCAGGCATAGGGCGCTGAACATTAAGGGCCGCGGCACGCACTTACTAAGCCGCGGCCCGCGGGGCGGTAATGATGTTTCTGCCGTGTTTCTGGGCCGTTTTTGGAGCCTGTTCTCGACCTAATTCCCAGACGCATTTTGGAGATGAATGAGGGTTATAAATAGAGATTAAAGGTCTGAAGAAAAGGGCATCAAGGAGAAGGAGAAAACACCAAGGAGCAGAGAGCGGAAGCTAGAGAACGGAGGAATCCAAGTTCTTCGACTGTGTTTGATTTCTATTATGCTTTCTTTAATTCTCTGTGTATTCTTATTTTCTAGCATGTCAGGCTAGAACCCTATTCTAGGATTTTGATGAAACCGAAGTTTTGACGAATTTACTTTTGATTTTGCATTATTAAAATATATTTCCCTTTCTTATTGAGTTTTCCCAATTGTTTTAATTACTATCAATTATGTGGCCTATGATTGATTTGTTTTGATTACACAACTCGAATCGGGAGAGGAGAGTTGGTAGGAAAAATTGGGGAGAACCGTTTTATCTTGTGAGATAGGAATATACTCGTAGGAATTACGTGGCATTTCTGAAGATTTCCTACTTTTTGCCTATTGTCGAATTAATTCACCTAGGAATAGAGTGTGTTATTCGCCTTAGAAAATTCTATTGACCTCGGGAGAGGCAGTAGAGTATTTTAGCAATCTTCGCCTTTAGTAAATTGGGAAATTATTTAATTCATATAAATCAGGAGTAATTCGGATAAACCGAGGTGGATTCACAATCCTAGATACTTCCCTATTTGATTTTCTTTCTTCGAACAATCGATTTTACTATTTATTCTTTTATTAATTTTCTTTAATTATTACTTGCATCTCAAATTTCGATAGTTCAAATAAAATTAGAATACGCATAAATTGGTAATTAGTGAGTCAGTCCTCGAGGGAACGATACTTTCTTACCACTTTATTACTTGCTGACGACAACGTGCACTTGCGTTCACCAAATTTCGTAACAAGTTTTTGGCGCCGTTGCCGGGGACTGATTGTTTTACTAATATCGATTTCAGTATTTCTAGTCTTAATTTGAACATTATTTTATTTTTGTGTAATTTTTTTTATTTGTTTTCCTTTCAGAAATTTCTGGTTAGTGCATGAGAAAATTCGGTAACGAAGGCCTATTACCTTTGGATACTGAACTCGAGCGCACTCTTCAGAAAAACAAGAAGGAAAAGCCTGAGCTACCGACAAAAGACACCATGGCCGATAACACAGAAAATCACGGAGGAGACAATCCTATGCAGCAAGCTCAACTGGCATTGGCACTCCGTGATTATGCAATGCCACAAATCAATGCAAACTTTTCGTGGATTCGGCGTCCAACCATCCAAGCGAACAACTTCGAGATTAAGCCAGCTATTATTCAGATGGTACAAGCAAAGCCAATTTTGTGGACTGGCAAACGATGATCCAACGCACACATCGCTTCATTTCTCGAGATTTGTGACACCTTCAAGAATAACGGTGTTACCGATGATGCTATTCGTCTGCGACTTTTCCCTTTCTCTCTAAGGGACAAAGCCAAGTTTTGGTTGAATTCACTACCGCCGGGCTCTATCACGACTTGGGCTGAATTGGCACAAGCCTTTCTGGCTAAGTTCTTTCCACCATCAAAGATAGCGAGACTTAGGAACGAGATAACTACTTTTGGGCAATTTGATATGGAGTCGCTTCATGAAGCTTGAGAGCGATACAAGGATTTGCTAAGGAGATGCCCACACCATGGTCTACCTGATTGGCTGCAAATTCAGACATTCTATAATGGATTGAGTGCTTCTACACGCACTCTTGTTGATGCAGCCGCTGGAGGAGCGTTAATGGGAAAGACGATGGCGGAAGCTCATTCTCTATTGGAGGCGATGGCTGCAAATGCTTATCAGTGGCCTTACGAACGAGTGAACCCAAAGCGAGTTATGGGAGTTTCCGACAACGATCCGATCTCTACACTATCAGCCCAAGTCGCAGCGCTGAATCAGCAATTGCAAGCTTTTTCACATGCTCCTACCACCGTTACCACAGAATCATGCAATTGGTGTAACGGGTCTCATCCTAGCGCGGAGTGCCAAGTCGGAAATCCTTTCGAGCAACCTCTAATGGAACAAGCTCAGTTTGTGGGGAACGGGAATCGGCAGAACAATCCGTATTCCAACACATACAATCAAGGGTGGCGAAATCACCAAAATTTTTCGTGGAAGAACGGGCAAGCTTTAAAACCTCCGCAAGCTCAATTCGCGCAGCCCCCACAGCAGCCCCCTCAACCACCAAAGGTATCCTTGGAAGATGCTCTTGCCAAAATGGCCGCTAATACGAGCCAATTCATGACCCGCACCGAGACTACTTTACAAAATCATTCCGCCTCCATTCGAAACTTGGAAGTACAAATGGGGCAGATCGCAAATCTATTGTCCTCTCGACCTCAAGGTGTATTACCCAGCGCCACCGAAATGAACCCCAAGGAAAACGTGCAAGCAATCGAGCTACGAAGCAGAAAGGAGCTGAAAGTGCAGCCTACCAATAACAAGGACAAGAGCGACCACAGTGAGAAAGAAAAGGACGAGGCGTCCAAGCCAAAGGCAATGTTGACTACTCATCCCACTCCTCAAATTCCATTCCCACAACGTCTGCAAAAGCAAAAATTGGACAAGCAATTCTCCAAGTTTCTTGACGTCTTCAAGAAACTACATATCAACATTCCATTTGCCGACGCCTTGGAACAAATGCCAAGTTATGTGAAGTTCATGAAGGAAATCTTATCAAACAAAAGAAAGCTCGACGAACATGAGACAGTAGCATTGACGGAGGAGTGCAGTGCTATTCTACAGAAGAAGCTCCCACCTAAATTGAGGGATCCGGGAAGCTTTACTATTCCATGCACCATTGGGAATTCGTCCTTTGAAAGAGCCTTATGTAATCTCGGAGCCAGCATAAACCTTATGCCCCTTTCTATTTTTAAGAAGCTAGATATTGGGGAAGCCAAGCCGACGACGGCCTCTTTGCAATTAGCTGACAGATCTATCAAATATCCGAGGGGAGTATTAGAGGACGTTTTAGTCAAGGTCGATAAATTCATTTTTCCGGCCGATTTTATTGTGCTCGATATGAAGGAGGACCACGACATCCCAATTATATTGGGAAGACCATTATTGGCAACTGGCCGAACTTTAATTGATGTGGAAAAAGGGAAGCTTACTCTACGAGTTCAAGAGGAGCAAGTTACGTTCAATATCTTTTGATCCTTAAAATATCCCAGTGATGCTGAAAATTGTTTCCAAGTTGACGTCATAAACTCATGTGTAAGTAGAGCCTTTCGAGAGAATTATCCATCCAATCCACTGGAGTCCGTTTTAGTTGGGTCTGCTTCCGAATTAAATTCCGAGCATGTAGCCTATGTACGACACATGGATGCTTCCCCACCATTTTTCACCCGTCGACCATGTGAGGAGCTCGGAAGTTCACCAATTCGACCCATTCCATCAATCGAGAAACCCCCAAAGCTAGAACTCAAACAGCTGCCGAGTCACCTAAAATATGCATTCTTGGGACCCGACGATTCTTTGCCAGTCATTCTTTCGGCCACTTTAGCAAGGGATCAAGAGGAGAAATTATTGAGGGTTCTCAGGGAGTACAAATCTACCTTTGGATGGTCTATTGCGGATATTAAGGGAATCAGCCCGTCCATTTGCATGCACAAAATTTTGATGGAGGAAGACTACAAACTATCTGTGGAGCATCAACGCCGTTTAAATCCAAATATGAAAGAGGTGGTAAAAGTCAAGGTTTTAAAACTCCTCGACGCAGGTATGATCTTTCCTATTTCTGATAGCAAGTGGGTAAATCCGGTCCAAGTTGTGTCAAAGAAGGGTGGGATAACAGTTATTCAAAATGATAATAATGAATTAGTTCCCACTAGGATTGTCACGGGGTGGCGTATGTGCATAGATTATAGGAAATTAAATAAAGCCACTAGAAAAGACCATTTCCCTTTACCTTATTGCTTTCTTGATGGTTATTCCGGGTATAATCAGATTTATATAGCCCCAGAAGACCAAGAAAAGACGACGTTTACATGTCCTTATGGCATTTTCGCTTATAGGCACATGCCTTTTGGTTTATGTAATGCGACGGCCACTTTTCAACGGTGTATGATGGCTATTTTTTCTGACATGGTAGAGCATTGCATTGAAATTTTTATGGATGATTTTTCTGTTTTCGGTGATTCGTTTGATATGTGTTTGCAGAATTTGCAGAAAGTCCTAAAAAGATGCGAAGAAACAAATTTGGTCTTGAAATGGGAGAAGTGCCATTTTATGGTCCAGTAGGGCATTGTACTTAGCCACCGAATATCCTCCCATGGAATTGAAGTCGACCGGGCCAAAATTGAAACAATCGAGAAGATGCCTCCGCCTACCTCGGTAAAAGGGATAAGGAGTTTTTTTGGACACGCCGGTTTTTACCGCCGGTTTATTAAGGATTTTTCGAAAATCACGAAGCCATTGTGCAATCTTCTCATGAAGGATGTTCCGTTTAATTTTGACGAGTCGTGTAAAGAAAGTTTCGATTTATTGAAGAAAGCTCTAAGCACCGCCCCGATAATAGTCGCTCCAGACTGGGACCTTCCGTTCGAGTTAATGTGTGATGCTAGTGATTTTGCCATTGGGGCTGTTTTGGGACAGAGACGAGGGAAAGTGTTCCACGTCGTGTATTATGCAAGCCGAACTCTTGATGACGCCCAAAGAAATTATGCCATAACGGAAAAAGAATTGTTGGCGGTGATATTTGCTTTTGATAAATTCCGGGCGTATTTATTGGGAACGAAAGTGGTAGTGTGGACTGACCATTCGGCGATAAAATACCTTCTGGAGAAGAAGGATGCTAAACCAAGGTTGATAAGATGGGTGCTTCTTCTCCAGGAATTCAACTTGGAAATCCGCGACAAAAAGGGGACTGAGAATGTTATTGCCGATCACCTTTCACGGTTAGAGAGTCCCTTTGAGAAGGGAGAAAGTCATCCACAAATCATGGAAACCTTTCCCGATGAACAGCTCTACAAGTTGGGTTCGCAACACGCGCCTTGGTATGCTGATCTAGTGAACTATTTGGCGAGCAAAATAATTCTGAATGACCTCTCGCGCCATCAGAAGAAGAAGCTGATTTCAGACGCTAAGTATTACTTGTGGGACGATCCTTTTCTGTTTAAAAGATGCCATGATCGAATCATTCGCAGATGTGTTCCGGATGAGGAAATCCCCAGTGTGCTGAATCAGTGTCATGCATCACCCTACGGTGAGCATTTTAGCGGAAATAGAACAGCGGCAAAGGTCTTACAATTGGGGTTCTATTGGCCGTTATTATTCAAAGATGCTCACTCCATTGTGTCCACGTGTGATCGGTATCAACGGAGGGAAAACATCTCAAAACGACATGAAATGCCGTTGAACACCATACTTGAGGTTGAATTGTTCGACGTATGGGGGATTGACTTCATGGGTCCATTTCCTCCATCAAATAAGAATATCTATATTCTAGTAGCAGTGGACTACGTCTCAAAATGGGTCGAAGCGGTGGCACTACCAACAAATGGGTCCAATGTCGTAATCAAATTTATAAAAAAATATATTTTCACGCGTTTTGGGACTCCACGTGCTATTATCAGCGATGGTGGTTCACACTTCGACAACAAATTTCTTGATGCGGTCCTGAGAAAATACGGAGTCACTCATCGTGTTGCTACAGCCTACCATCCCCAGACGAGCGGTCAAGTCGAGATATCAAATCGAGAGTTAAAGTGGATCTTAGAAAAAACAGTCAGCTCGTCTCGAAAAGATTGGTCCTTTAAACTCGATGATGCACTCTGGGCATACCGTACTGCGTATAAAACACCTATCAGGATGTCTCCTTACAGATTGGTTTATGGGAAAAGTTGTCATTTGCCCGTAGAGATGGAACATCATGCATACTGGGCGATAAAGAAATTGAATTTTGATCTTAAATCGGCTGGTGAAAAGCGTTGTTTGCAGTTGAATGAGCTGGAGGAAATTCGCCATGATGCGTATGAAAATGCGAAGCTTTATAAGGAGCGGACAAAGATTTGGCATGATAAGCACATCACACATCGAGAGTTCATCCCGGGTCAAGAGGTGTTGTTGTTTAATTCTCGCTTAAGGTTATTACCTGGGAAATTGCGTTCACGATGGTCGGGACCATTTACAGTAGTTCAAGTGTTCCCACACGGAGCAGTGGAAGTACAAAAAGATGACCGTAAATTTAAAGTTAATGGGCAGCGGTTGAAGGCCTACTTGGGTAATCCAATAGACGCGCAGAAGACGAGCGTCGTCTTATCCACCGCCGGATGAATGCTAGAAAAGTCCGGCTGAAGGCTATAAACTTAGCGCTTTTCGGGAGGCAACCCGAGTATTAGTTGTAGATTTTTATTTTTCAGTGTTTTCATGCATTTTAGAGTCTATAATTTTCGTCATTTTTGCTTTGATATGCTTATCTCTCACGTTCTAAGTGTTTTCCTTTGAAAATTCTGTGCAGGAATCTCCCGAGGGGAAAATTCAACCCTGGGCCGCGGCACAATGATAGTGAGCCACGATACGCACAAGTCGACACAAAAGGCCAACCTCCCTGTACTATGTGCCGCGGCACAAACATACCGAGCCGAGGCACACCCGAAGCCTGAGACGCGGCATAAATGTACTGAGCCGCGGCACGCTAAACGCCCCAGAAATGCCCAGGAAACTGTACTACGTGCCGCGACACGGACCAAATGAGCCGCGGCACACTTACACTACGAGCCGCGACACCCGTACACTGAGTCGCGGCACAAGGCGATATAACAAAAACACCCGGGCAGGCTGTACTCTGGGACGCGGCTCACTTAAGTTGTGCCGCATCCCCTGTTGCGAAGTTGGAACGCCCAGGCCTCCTTCATATACTCTATCGGCCGGCACCAGGTAAGTTTCATTCCCTTCCTTCGCGCAGCACTCGGACGACCTCTATTCACTTTTTCTTCTTCTTGCCTTCTTCAATCCCAAGCAAGGTAACTCTCATCTCTGAATCTTAATTGCAACATAGAATTAAAAGTGAGGAAATGATCCTCATTCATGGTTGAATATGTTGTTAGTTTTCTTCAGAGTTCTATCAAAATTGAGTTGGAATATGGTGATTATTGATTGATTGTGATGGTATTTATTGATTATTTATGAATTGTTGATGTCAAATGTCGTTTTGTCATGACTATCGATTGATGTTGTTATTTTTGGGATTGGATTTAGCCATTATAATTCTTGTTCTTCATTTAGACCCATGCATGTTAGGTGTTTGATAAAATGCGTCAATAAAAATTTTTGAGCCAAACATTTTCAATTTATATGCAACGAATTTGATTATCGGATTACATTATACCCCAACCCTTACATCATATTTAAACTTGAAAGCTCAACCTTAATTTCCTCTTACGATGGTGCAAGCTCATTCGACTCTATATTCACGTTTCGCGTATCTTAAGTCGAGAGTGGTGTAGTTTTCCTTAAAAGTTGTGTAATTTCCGGTGTTTATTTTTTCAGGAACCTCGCCATGGCTAGAAAAAGGAAGATAAGTCTGAGGGCTAGGACACAATCATCCCCACAAGATGGGAGACATCACGAAACCGAGCCGATTTGGAATCTCACCAATTCTCCGATCCAGACATTCACAGAATATTCAACAAAAAAATCCGTCCTCGACCAATAATCCCGTAGCGGGGATTCACTCCCGCCCCCTAGGACGGTGAGCTTTTAACTATGATCGACGAGATGGGATGGGCTCGTTTCACTGTGCCACCCGAGCCGGCTGTGATCTCTATCGTCCAGGAGTTTTACGCCAGCGCTCTATTGCGACATATTCAGGCGGGGCAGATGATGGGGCAATCAGATACTCGGACTCAGGTCGTCGTCCGAGGCCAAACTGTAGATTTTTTGGTGCCCGCAATTCAGAGACTATATGAGCTGCCAGTAGTGGACGAGACGGCGTATACGCGGACTATGAGTAGCCTCACGAGGGAGGCTCTGCTTGAGGCACTCACACATCCCAGTTCCGTCTGGGAGACGCGCGCTCTGGGTTCTTCAGCCTTCTACTTTAAGAGTTCGCGCCTCAGTCGGCTCGGGCGAGCCTGGCTATACTTCCTCTGTGCACGAGTCGATCATACCTCGTAGATCCGCTCGGTCTTACTCTCTCGTGCCCGACTACTATATGCTATCACTACCGGACTCAGATTCGATGTGGCCCCTCATCTGGTCCGATCTATCCTTCAGTGCATTCAAGGAGGGGCCAAGACTGGGCTGAAGCACCCCTCTCTCATTTGCGCTCTATGCCGCTAGTCGGGCATGACTTGGTCGGATGATGAGCCAACGCTAGCACCCCAGGGTCCGATAGATCATCGCATTATTTCTCACTTTGACCAGTGGGGTGGAGCGCCGGCACACGCTCGGGGATGAGGATTTCTTCTTGACGAGCGACATGAGCAGTCCCCCGAGCCTCTTCTTCTGACGCATGAGCAAGCGAAGTCTAGCCCACCGCCCGTGAGAGAGCACCTTCAGGCGATGCTTGATAGCCTGAGAGAGGAGATGCGAAGAGAGAGAGAGAGAGCCATCTAGCTGCTGTGAGAGAGGAGATGGGGAGAGAGAGATAGAGCCATCTAGCTGCTTTGAGAGAGGAGATGCGGACAGAGAGAGAGCCTCCTCGCAGCTGTCCGGGAGGATATGAGAGAGCAGGCCCGCCGGGCCAATCGACGTGAGGAGAGGCGCTTGGCGGCGAGGGATGCTTACCATCAGGGCCACCTTGCTACATGGACGAGCCATATACTGCACCCGGACGGGCCCTTCATCCCACCAGTTAGGCCATCTACACCACCCTCCTCGCCGGACGAGGCGGCACGATTCTGGTGACATTAGGGGAGTACTTGACCTTTTCTCTTATTGCATATTACTATCTGTGTCCATTGAGGTCAATGTACGTCCTAAGTTTGTGGGGGAGTTTACTTTCTGTTTTTTTTTTACTTATTCGTTGTTATTTTTCGTTGTTTTTGACGCTAGCCTTGCTTGTCTTGATTTTATTTGCATTCGTGGATTTTGCGTGTTTCCTTGTGTAAAACTGATGATATGATACTGATTTTTTTTTGAAGAAATGGTTGAGTTTTGGTCGAGTTTGCAGTTTGCGATATTTGTTTCCTCTGAGTATTCATTTAGGTCTGAAATTTTTCGTTATTGTAGAAATTTTAGCATATAAGAAAGGAGACATACATGTTTTCAAATCGCCGTCTATACGTTTGGTTACACTTTTCGTGTAGCTAGTCGTCCAGTAACATAAGTCTTGTTGGCACTTAAATTGAGTTTAGAGTCGGATAGTCTTTCCCAAAAAGTCGAGAAATTGTACATGTTCTATGATGGGAAGTCTAGTAACCGGGGGTATTCACGTGACCCGTCGTTTACTCTCGCGTAAAACGACAACCCTGAATAGACTAATGGTTTAGAGATATCGCATTTGTCGATGATGGGAAGTCTAGTAACCGGGGGTATTCACGTGACCCGTCGTTTACTCTCGCGTAAAACAGCAACCTTGAATCGGACATGCGAGAATAGCTATTTGAGTTTTTTCTCCGCTGTAGAGGGGAACTTAGTAACTAGAAGCATCCATGTGCCCCATGAGTGTCTTTTACGTCAAACGGTTCCCTAATACATGAGAATGGAAATCCACCCTAGGGTTATCCCGATGAAACATCGTTTTTGGACTGTTCCGAAACCTAGTGGTTAACTCGAATCATTTTATTGATCATATATAAGGGAATGCTGTCCGAGGATTATTTTTGACGATGAAACTCTTGAATTATTTTTGCCACTAGACTGTGGGACTGAGCGAGTTGGCTTGTTTAATCTAACCCTTCATATTGGCGGTCGGTTAAATTCACGCTTGTTAATCTTTGAGCTTGATTTTCTTCATGAACGATTGATTAGCACTAAAAATGGTTACTTTATGGAATCAGTGTCCGTGATGTGACTCACTAATACGATACTCGTATTATTCTTTGAGATTTTCAGGGTAGTATTGATTAAGTTGAGCACTATGGATTTGCACGATCATTCACGATACTTCTTGTTTAAAATTAATTTTTGCTTGAAGACAACCAAAGGCTTAAGTTTGGGGGTATTTGTTAGGCGTATTTTTATGCGCTAATTTATCATTATTTTATATCCATTTTAAGTCTAAATATGCATAAATGAGTGCACTATCTTTATATGTTTTGAAGGAAATAGGAGTTCGGAAGCCGAAACGACGAAAAACGGGCGAAAACGACAAATTCTGGTCAAGGGTCGCGGCACAATGAAGCTGAGCCGCGACACACACACGGTCAGCATGAGGCGGTACACACTATACTGGGGGCCGCGGCACGCACTTACTGAGCCGCGGCCCATGAAGAAAATTTGCGCCCAGGCATAGGGCGCTGAACATAGGGGCCGCGGCACGCACTTACTGAGCCGCGGCCCGCGGGGCGGTAATGATGTTTCTGCTGCATTTCTGGGCCGTTTTTGGAGCCTGTTCTCGACCTAATTCCCGGACGTGTTTTGGAGCCGAATGAGGGTTATAAATAGAGATTAAAGGTCTGAAGAAAAGGGCATCGAGGAGAAGGAGAAAACACCAAGGAGCAGAGAGCGGAAGCTAGAGAACGGAGGAATCCAAGTTCTTCGACTGTGTTTGATTTCTATTATGCTTTCTTTAATTCTCTGTCTATTCTTATTTTCTAGCATGTCAGGCTAGAACCCTATTCTAGGATTTTGATGAAACCGAAGTTTTGACGAATTTACTTTTGATTTTGCATTATTAAAATATATTTCCCTTTATTATTGAGTTTTACCAATTGTTTTAATTACTATCAATTATGTGGCCTATGATTGATTTGTTTTGATTACACAACTCGAATCGGGAGAGGAGAGTTGGTAGGAAAAATTGGTGAGAACCGTTTTATCTTGTGATATAGGAATATACTCGTAGGAATTACGTGGCATTTCTGAAGATTTCGTACTTTTTGCCTATTGTGGAATTAATTCACCTAGGAATAGAGTGTGTTATTCGCCTTAGAAAATTATATTGACCTCGGGAGAGGCAGTAGAGTATTTTAGCAATCTTCGCCTTCAGTAAATTGGGAAATTATTTAATTCATATAAATCAAGAGTAATTCGGATAAACCGAGGCGGATTCACAATCCTAGATACTTCCCTATTTGATTTTCTTTCTTCGAACAATCGATTTTACTATTTATTCTTTTATTAATTTTCTTTAATTATTACTTGCATCTCAAATTTCGATAGTTCAAATAAAATTAGAATACGCATAAATCGGTAATTAGTGAGTCAGTCCTCGAGGGAACGATACTTTCTTACCACTTTATTACTTGCTTACGACTACGTGCACTTGCGTTCACCAAATTTCGTAACAGTCTGTCACGATTTGTTTAGGTATTCCATACCAACATATCACGTTCTTCCATATGAAGCCTTTCACTTTCCTATCTCGAACCTGATGGAATGATTTTGCTTCAATCTATTTGCTGAAGTAGTCAGTTACCACCAACATGTACACCTTTCGTCCAGGTGTGGTAGGTAATTTGCATACTATATCCATTCCCCATTTCATCAATGGCCATGGTGACGTAATCGCGGTCATTGGCTCCGGAGGAAGAATAGACACTTGAGCAAAGCATTGAAACTTATCACATTTTCTCGCATAGTCTGTCGAGTCACACCTCATTGTAGGCTAGTAGTACCTACTTTTCGGAGCTTTGTGAGCCAAACTTATTCTGCCAGAGTGGTTTCCACACTCCCCCTCGTGTAGCTTATCTAGGGCGTATTTTGCTTCTGCGGGGTTAATACATCTCAAGTATGGACCAGAATAAGAATGTTTGCAAAGTTTACCTCAGATGATGGACAATCGGGATGATTGAGGTTTGACTTGGCGTGATTCGTTCCTATCATCAGGGAGTATATCTTGCTCTACATATTCCATCAGTGGGGTCATCCAGGTCCGATTACTTGATATGTCCGAATCTTGTTATTATTCATCTTTCCAAACTATCGGCTATTGCAGGTAGACAATACAGATTGTTTTTAGTTCCGTCGCCTGGGTTGATGATCCTAAGTTAGCTAGTGCATCTGTATGTCTGTTCTCTCCTCTCGGTAATTGGCTGATGGAAAACTCCTTAAAATGTGCTTGTAGCTCTTTGGCTTTCTGGAGGTAGGTGATCATCTTGTTGTCCCGATCTTGGTAGTTAACTTGCATCTGGTTGACTACTAGATGGGAGTCATTGTAGACATTGATCCGTTTCACCCTCATATCCTTGGCTAAGGTAACTCCGACTATCATAGCCTTGTATTCTGCCTCATTGTGGGGTTACCTTGAAGCCACATCTGACTGCCTGGTCAATCGTGTCCCCATGCGGTGAAATCAGGACAAGTCTGAGTCCACTTTATTTTGAGTTGCTTGATCCATCCACACTTAGCTTCTAGGTTTCTATTGCCTCTCCTTCAGTCATGCGGCACTATTCCTTTTCAGCCTGCACTTGGAGGTTAGGCGTATAATCTACAAGGAAGTCGAACAATACCTGAGATTTTAGCGAGGTTTGTAGCCTGTAAGTGATGTGATATTCACTCAATTCCACTGACCATTTGGCTAGTCTTCCAGATAGCTCTGGTTTGTGCAGTATGGTTTTTAGCGAAAATGTGGTAAGCACCACTATTGGGTGGCACTGAAAGTATGGTCGTAACTTTCTTGCACCGTAAACGAGAGCCAATTCTAGTTTTTCCATCTGACTGTACCTGGTTTCTGTATCTACAAGAGACTTACTTACATAATAAATAGGATTTTGTTTACCTTGGTCCTCCTGGACTAGGACTGCACTGACGGATGTCTCGGAGATGGCCAAGTAGATAAATAATGCTTTGTTGTCCTTCGACTTGGCTAGAAGCAGGGGGATAGTCAGGTACTGTTTGAGTTGTTTCAGAGCTTCCTCACACTCGTTTGTCCATTAAAATATTTTTGACTTCCTCAGTGTGTTCAAGAAGGGTTGGCATCGTTCTGAGGACCTTGAGATGAACCGGCTAGGGGTGGCTATCCGACCGGTCAGCTTCTGTACGTCCTTGACGCAAGTTGGAGATGTGATCCTCTGGATTGATTCAATTTGAGTTGGGTTGGCTTCGATTCCTCATTGTGTCACCAGGTATCCAAGGATTTTTCCTGCGGTTACACTAAAAGAACATTTAGAGGGGGTTTAACTTCATGTTATATTCTTTAAGTACCTCGAAAGATTATCTGAGGTGGTTGATATGGTCTTCAACATGTAGTGACTGGACGAGCATGTCGTCAATGTGGACTTACATTGTCTTTCCAACGTAGTTGTTGAATATTCTATTGACTAGGCGTTGGTTACTTGCACCTACATTCTTAAGCCCGAAGGGCATCGCTTTGTAATAGAAAATATCCAGGTTGGTCATGAAGGCAGTCTTCTCTTGATCGTTTGGATGCATCATGATCTGGTTGTAGCCAGAGTAGGCGTCCATGAAGCTGAGAAGTTCATGTCCCACAGTTGCATCTGCTAGCATATCTATGTGAGGCAATAGGAATGAGTCCTTCGGGCATGCCTTGTTTAAGTCGATCAAGTCTATGCAGACCTGCCATTTCTCGTTCTTCTTCTTTACCACCACCACATTTGCTAGCTATTCTGGGTAATGGACCTCACGAATCAGACCATTATCAAGAAGTTTTTGTATATCTTCATTGATCACTTTAATTCTCTCGGGAGCGAACTTCCTCCTTTTTGTCTTCTCGGAGAGTAAACCAGGTTTACCTACAACCTGTGAACAATAATATTTGGATTAATTCCAGTCATGTCTGCATGAGACCAAGCGAAGCAATCATAATGGTCAGCAAGAAATTGAATAAGCTTGTCTCTAAGGTCGGGGTCTAGTTGCGCCCCGATCCGGACTTTGTGGCTTGGAAACTCTGTATTGATGGGGACTTCGTCTAGTTCCACCATGTCGGGTTCGTCTACGTGGACTAGAGGTGGCCAGTGGGCCGGTCCGACCCAGTCTAGCCCGGCCCAGTCCGGCTCAGCCCGAATTTTCTAGGCCCACGGGCGACCGGGTCAGCCCGGCCCGGGACTGAGCCCAGCCCCCTAGCTACCTGGGCGGTCCCGGTCCCGGACTCTACAGCCCAGCCTGGCCCACCCCCGAGCCTAGACTGGTCCGGCCCCAATCCCGGCCCCAGCCCACTCGCAGCCCGGCCCACCCATAGCCCACCCCCAGCCTGTAATATCCAGAATTTCTACTACTGATGTTTAATATTATTTTATCCGAGTTATATTGTACAGCGTGGAATCTGTACAGTAGAGATAAAATAAATAAAGGACTGAGATATCAGTATCGGTATAATTGTCGTATTTGGTCGACAATTACATTTGAGGATATTGTGTATCAGGTTGTCGTACTTTTGATATTGGGTATATCGTATGATGATATTATTGGATTCAGTGTTTGTGTTCAGTGTGTCTTATGTTCGCTTTTGGTATGTCGAGACGTTGGACAAGAACTGCGGAAAATGGCTAAGTATAGCCTTATTAGCGCACGCTGATATTCATGCATAACGCACGCTATCGCGGTGATTAGCGCACGCTACGTTTATAGGTTAGCGACGCTAGTGCGCATGGTCGGAAGGAATCTGCGTGTGGACCCTACGCTTTCGCGCACGTTCTGGTAAGTCAACGGTTGTTGTCCTGAAGTATTAGCGCACGCTAAAATATTAGGCTTAGCGCACGCTAACTATGTATCAGTCAACAAGGAATCTTATCCTTGCCAGATGCTGTCGGAATGTGGGGGCGAGTGGTAGGTGAACACTGTAGCAAGTCAACTTCGGATAGCGCACGCTAAGAGTAAGGACTTGCGTACGCTAGACATGATGATTTACGTACGCTAATGCATGGGCATTACGTACGTAAGGTAGTTTACGAAGCAAGACAGTAGCCTCTGGGCTTCGATAGCGCACGCTAACAAAGTTAGTTAGCGCACGCTAAGGCTAGCGCACGCTAAACATAATGGTTTAGCGCACGCTAGTAAGGTATTCTATATAAAGGGACAAACGGGTGTCATGAAACATTTCGTCCATTTCTTTCCTTTCACCCGATAGAGACAACCTTGTGAGAACATTTGGAGTTCCTAAACACCTAGGGATGATCCTCTTTAACAAGATTAAAGATGGAAATCATGGAGTAAAGCTTTGTTCTTGAATTCATTGGTGACTCTTGGAAATCAATCCTTTCCTTCAAAAAAAGGTAATTACTCTTCACTTTGAGATTTCGTTTTGGATTGTATATGATGTTCTTGAGTTGATGATTATCATATAAACAAGTTGATGAGCATGACAACGAGATGGATTACCGTACTAAGTTAGTGTTGTTATCAATATATGAGTATTGATATGTTTCGTATGGTTTTGGATGGAATTCAAGATATATGTTGATGTAATTCCCTTCTTCAATTCGGATTTTTGATGTTTTGTCGTTGGTTACTTCGTATGGTAACGATTATGGTGATGCTACTGTGATTCTTGAAGTTATATGAATCGTATGTCGAAGAACATGATGAATAAGGATTTTTAGATGTTAGAACACATCGGATTTTATCATTTTATGGATCATGAACGTGAATTTGGATAATTCGTGTTCTTGAAGAGCTATTAAATTATATGTCATGATAGTTATGAAATCCTTAATCTCGAGATGAGTTGATCATTGTCATGATGGAAGTGTTAGACGATGCTTGAAATGCATGCCACTGCACAGCATTAGCGTACGCTACGTTTACTGCCTAGCGCGCGCTAACGGGAGCAACTTAGTGCACGCTACGTTAGGTGATTAACGTGCGCTAAGTAGGCAGACAGTGCAGTATTTTTTGTGTTTTGATTAGGAATTCGTGATGGTTTGACTTGGTTGGTTCTGACTGTGTTTATTCGAGGATGTGTTGAACCGTTGAGTTCGATTGGATAGTTTGTCAGTTGTTGATTGTTATCGGATATGTGTTATTTGATTTCTTCGATAGGTTGAGATTGTTGATCGGTGATTATAACCGGATATTGCGGTCGCGTTCGAGTATGTCCATTGTATTGCTTTTGATCGGGGCTGAGGAGCTCGTAGACAAAGGCAATGTGTTCGACAACAGCTTCGTGGTACCGGTATCGAGGCAAGTTATTACTTGCTCAGTTATAATATTTAATGAATGGTTTCAGTTTCATTTCGTTTATAATGCATATAGCGATGATTATTATTGTGAACTCTGGGTATCCGGATCGCATATCGTTCTTTCGATTCTGGGAGATAAATCATAATGTATATGCTTATCTCAGTTATTGGTATGTTCGAGTATCAAGGTTACATTATGGTAAAGACGAGGATATGAGTATCTATAGTTCATTGTTCGTATGGATCGCCGAGCATTGAGGATAATCGTCGGTGATGATTGAACATCGAGATTTCTCCCGAAGGACTCGGGGCAAGTATCTTATATCGATTCAATTAGAGTTAGTGATTTGATCATGCGTATTATCATTCATGTTGTCGAACATGAGATCGTCTTAATTGATTTGTCATATTGTCGTTCATGTTGCGTTGTTCATGATGATGAACATATTGTTTTGCATATGTGTATGCATATTGTGTTGTTTATGTTGTGTTGATCCGATGGGATCACGCGATCTATGCTGAGGGCGCTGGATCGGATGTCCACCTCGTGTTGGTCCGACGGGATCATCTTGGGATCTATCCGAGGGCGCCGGATCATGGACGGGTTTTTCCACCTCGTGTTGGTCCAACGGATCATCTTGGGATCTATCCGAGGGCGCTAGATCGTTGGATTACCCAATATTGTGTTATTGTTGTGCATATGTATATTGTTGGTTATCCACCTCGTGTTGATCTTGTAGGATCATCTTGGGATCTATGCTGAGGGCGCTGGATCATGGGATTTCCATTGAGTATACATAGTTGTTATTGTTTTTGAGCATATTGACGTTGTCATATGAGTATGCATTTGTAGGTCTTGTGTTAGGACCTTGTCCGCATTGCATTGTTCTGATATCGGATTAGACTGATATGATTATCGTGGCACATCATATCTCGAGGTATGTTCCATATTTTCCTTGGTCTTGTCTTTGGTGGACAATTGGTTATCGTCTTGGGATTTGATGATTTTATTCGATGGATCGTATTGGTCAGAAATGGTAGATTTCCGTATCGTGAGTTGGTTATGATAGTTTGAGGATCTTGAGTATTGTTTGAGGTACAATACAAATATTATGTTCGAGTTTAATGGTTATTCTGATGAGAATTACTTGAGTAAGCAAAGTTATGGCGGTAAGATTACATTGGTCGTATTCTTATGTTGTATTCTCATTGGTATGTTATTATTAATGTGATGTGACAGTTATCATTGTTGGATATTATGGCTGACCCCGTCGTGGGATTTCTTTTAGGTTTTCGGAGTATCGAGCTTGTAGCGGTCGTGAAGAGATGAGCTTCCCGGAGGATACTGGCTAGGACATGTTCTGTACATTGAGTTTCTTGATTGGTTCTTGTTTTCCGCTGCTAGAGTATCGTTTTGGTTGGTCTTTTTCCGCTGCGTGAGTATTTTGAGACGCTCTTTTGGTATCTGGTAACTGAGGTTACTTTGGAAATCGTTTTCTAAACTTTTGAGTATCGGCTGTGTGGCCTTGCGATTTCAAATGAGTTTTACGACGGTTTTTGATAAATGGATTTTATAAGTCTTTGTGAATTCAATTAAAGTTAGTACTGTCGTTGGCCTCTTGGGCATTTGTAAATGTTTGTGAAAATTTCTTTTTAGCCTTGTGGGTTCCATCTCGGGGCCCACGGCGCTGTAATATTTCCGGTTAAATCTTGGGGTGTTACACAGCCCACCCGACCCACCCCTAGCCTACCCAAGCCCACCCTAAACCCACCATAAATAACCATTCAAATTTGAATGGTTTGGCCGGCCATAGATAAAATTTCAAAAAATAATCTAATTTTTTTAAATTAAGTCCAAGTCCAATTTTTTTTCCCTTTTCTCTCCATTTAATTAAATGTTAACATATCTTAAAATTCAAAATGAATTTTCTTAAATAGATTGAAACAATTTTTTTACTATGTTTTACAAATATTTAAAGTCAAAACAGTTTTTTTAAATTGATTTTTAATTAATATTAATTAATTTATCTTAAAAATTCAAAATGGATTTTTACAAATTGATTTTTAATTTAATGTCAACATATAAATTATTTTTTTTACATATCCGGCCCGGGTCTGGCCCGGCCCAGACCGGCCCACCGAAAGCCCAGGTAGAGGTGGCATTCGGGCCGGGCCCGGCCCGGGCTGCTAAAGCCCGCTCCATTTAAGGGCCGAACCGTGCGAGTCCTTTCTTTTGGGCGGGCCGGGCCAGGCCGGTCTTTTTTAAAAACACAAGGTTCGGCACGGCCCGCAACCCACCGTGTTCATGGGTCGGGCGGGCCTGTTCACGAGCCGAGCCGAGTCGGGCCGGGCTGAACATTTTTTTTTCATTGTAAGACATAATAAACCTGCCTGAATGTTAAACGTGCTGAACATAATAATAAAAACATAATCCTCACAAACATAAACCTGATGCCCTTGCTAATTAAGTAATTAGTCCACTAAGTCACAAACCACTTAAGCAACATTAATTCATAAATTCAAGACCAACAAAGTGAACTTGAAATTTTATTATAAAAGGCAGAAAATTATGCCTCAATACGGGAAATGATTTTGCATCATCTCTCCACCAATTAAGAATATTGAAACCGGTTGTGTCTGGATGTTGATCTCCTCCAAAGAAATAGACCACTTTATTTACACTCGATTTGCTTGATGTTGTTCATGTCGTTGGATTTTTCAATTGGACTTATGGTATGGACAATAGATCTAAAATTAATATTTAGATGAAACGGTCTTTAGGGGGCCCAAACGGATCGGGCCTTCCCGGTTCATGGGCTAACATAGGCTCGGGCCGCTCCGTGCCGGGCCAATGGTTTTAGGCATTCACGGGCCGGTCCGGGACTCTAAAACAAAGGCCCCTGAGGACCACATAACTTAAATGTACATGGGCCGGTCGAGGCCAAATAGTACATCGGCCGGTTTGGGCCGGTTTGTAAGCGTGTCGGGCCGTGCCGGGCTGTTCTACAACTGGCCCAGATACCACCTCTAAGCCCAAGGGCGGGTGGGCAGTGGGCTTCGGCCGCCCAGCCCAGGCGCAGCCCGGCCCAGCCCGCCAAATACATGTGCCGGTCCTGGGCTCCCAAGTCCCAACACGACCCGTCTCAGCCCGGCTCGGGCCCGGCCCAGCTCGGCCCACGACCACCTCTAACGTGGACCGATGGGCTCGGTCTAGGGTTAGGCGATCCCTCTTCTTGTAATTGCTATAAAGAAGCTTGCTTGGCCTTCATCGTCGTTTGGTAGCAGGCCCTCGAATCCTTCTGGTCTCCCCTTATCTTTTTCACTCCCCACTTGGTCGGAAATTTGAGTACTTGGTTGTATGTGGATATGACTTCCTCTATTTCATGTATCCATGGCCGTTCCAAAATGACGTTATATGCAGATGGGGAATCCACCACCAGGAATCGAGTGCACAGGTTGACAACTTCAGCATAGACGGGCAACTCAATTTCCCCAATCGTAGTTTTTTGTTCTCCACTTAAGTATAAAAACTAGTCGAAACCTATCGCCGGCGAGAATGTCTGACTCTGACTACGACCGAGAATCTGAACACCACAAAAGTTCTTCACATGATAGTGACACCCAATCTGAAGAGGCTTTCATCAATGAGCCGTCGATTAGTGCAATTTAGTCACACACGGCCGAACACACGATGGTTTTTCATCGTTTCACGATGGTAATGAACACGATGACACCATCGTGTGCACTATAGTCTTTTGTGGGCACGATGGTTTACACACGACGTACGTCGATCATGTGAGCAGTCGTAGGCAAGAAGACCAAAGGCATCTGCATTACACACGATGGTCTACACACGACGAGCATCGATCGTGTTAGCCATTGTGGGTAAGAAGGCCAAAGTCTTCTGCCTTGAACATGTCGGTCTACACACGATGGGCATCGATCGTGTGAGCCATCGTGTTGTACACGATGGTCTTCACATGACAGGCATCGATCGTGTGCATGCCATAGTGTTCAAGATAGTGGCATTTTTTGTTCGTTTTCTTAGACATTCTATCATGGTTCTTATGATTTATATGTCTATATTGCAGACTGAGACTTACATTACGCATTGTTACACGGAAAGTCAATCTTTACATACATGAGGCGGTATTTAAAGTGATAATTGAGACACTAAGAAGTATTGGCCGCAATTTTGCAGTTGGTGATCGATCTATCAAGAGCTTGACCGAGGGGGTCCTTGGGTGTTTGATTAAAGTTAGGAGAAATGAGAGTACAAATACTGCTCTATATCACTTGATTGGCCGTCAGTTGGAGGGTGATCAAATCCCTCGGATGAGTCATGGTTCCAGGTTTGTGGGAGGAGCATTCGTTTTACAGTACCATGATTTTTCCATGATCACTGGACTGTACTTTGGAAACTCTACCTTCCAACCACAGGACAACCATCTCCTTCGGTCTGACGGTATTTTCTACAATATACTCCATCGCAAAATTATTAAGGTTAGTGTTCTGCGAAAGAAGTTCAATGCTCGAGATTTGATAGAGATATAAGAGATTATGTGAAGGTAGCCAATTTGCTTATATACTACTACTTTATCCTATGCTGTGATGACACGATGGTCGATACATGGGCATGGGCATTAGTTGAGGGTTTCGAACAGTGGGATATGTTTCCTCGGAGTTCTTATGGCTTTGGGATTTTGTCTTACTATATAGACAATGTGGCCATGAAGGAGGGACAATATAAGGACTATCACTTATATGGCCCGATTTGGGCCTTACAGATATGGTAGTATGAGATGATTTCTTCATTAAGAGAATTGTGTGGAATTTGAGATAAATCTGTCCAAGTTCCCAGGTGTGTGATGTGGACCACGAGGAAGATGTTATGTGATTTCACTCATTTCTTCGACAAAAAGGTACGTAAATATATAAAAGTATTTCCTTGTGACTTCACTCAGTTCTTCAACATTATGCGATTTTACTCTAATGGTATGCTTTAATGACTTTTTTACAGCATAAAGTACTTCCCTCTTTACCGCATCTGGAGGAGGATGAGGATGAGTACTACTACTTGAGTTTTAAGAATGGATCACCATACGATGTTAATTTTATAAAGCCTATATGAATAGATGTGAAGAACAAGGAGGATGAGCCTGCACCAAAGCCGAGAAATAAATTTATGGATAGGTTGAAGAAGACTACTGAGAAAATAATTACACATGAGTCGGCACATAAAGTGTCGAAGCGACACCGACAGAGCACCCCACGAGTAGATGATGCAGAGCATCTAACCGGAAGAGGCAACTAGAGAGGATATATTGTATCCACGGACTTCCTTATCCGGACAACACCCAGGACATGAGCAGGGATGAGTACTTCGATTGCCATTTGAAGGTGATCATGTACGACGAGTTTGAGATAGGATTTATTGCTCGAGTTTCTCGACGGTCCTTTCTGGGATCATAGATTTCTTTGGACCTATGCATAGGCATTCTAGGAGCTTGCTACACTATTCTATTGGGAGCCATGATAGGTTTCCCGACTCATAATTTTGCATCTATTAGCAGTGCCCAATGGAGAATTCCTGACCCCCCACGTCAATCACTCTCCGGTGCATCCCATAGTCACCATTCTCAGAGTTAGCCTAGTCACCATCGTGGGAACGATCGTGTGCCTCATCATGTGCAGACGTGGATATAGTGACATGGTGATAGCGTGGACACGGTGATACGTAGTTGCCATAGTGGCACACGATCTTGCCCATCGTGGGTCACCATCGTGTGCACTACAGAGGGCAGCATCATATTTAAAAAAAAAAATGTTTTTTCAATTCAGGAACACAACTTATAATCATAATAATGAATCAATATATAGTCCATCGAGGATCAAAATATCAGCACACGATTGTTGCTAGATAGTCACAAATATCAAAATACATAAGCAATTTAAGTTTCATGGTAGGGACATCCCCTTATATCATGGTCATCATTACGGAAAATTCTACATCTCTTATTCTGTCGGCACCTTTGCCTCGTTTGCTCTCCATCTATTTCATGAGTTTCTTCTGGAGGGATATTCAAGTACACACCACCTATGGGAATAAATTCTTTGAAAGATCTTCTATTGTAGCCAGTTCCCTTACACCTACCGCACACCTGAGGCCGTCTACCTGCGGCCAAATTTTCAACAGCGGACCGTGCACGACTCATCCTTGGCCAGTTGGCTTGTCGTACCTCCTCTGGAGGTAAGCAAACATTGGGTGAGATCTCTTGTGGGACATTCCACTCATTAGGATGTGGGATATGATTAATATGCTCCTCATAAGTCTCTCTAAGGCCTTGTTACAATAAGCAATTATGTCACACACATAGACAAAAATATTGAATGATGTGCATATTAGAGCAAAATGATTACCTTATAGCGGCAACAACATGATGACATGAAATCTGATCTAAATTAAACTCCCGACAACATGTCCAGGTTTGAAGGCCGACCTCATAAGAAACCCTCTTTTCTTCGAATTTATAAGCATGTGGGGTGGTAGCTTGAAGAGGAAGAGTTTGACTGGATTGCGCAGAGTTAGAGAGCTTTTCAAAAGTGTGCATTGTCAACTCATGATCTCTTGATGCAACTTTTCCCCACTTCTCATCGAACCAATTCTCTAAAATTAAGCGAATTATCTCAAGTAACGAGCAAATAAGTAAACGCATCGCCTACAAGATACGATTATTAAAGCATTCAAAAATATTAGATGTCAAGAAGTTATAGCATCGTACCAGACACTTCGACCTAGCCCAATTTCAGAAAGGCGCATGTGAGCCCTATTAGGACTTTCAATATGTAGTTTCGAAAAGTAGTTTCCAAAAACTTCTTCACGATGCGTATAGACTGCATGAGCACCGTAGGAGGTCAGATTTTTTGCAAGATGGTGATAGCATAACCCGTGGAATGCATGCAGATAGACGACTCGAACATCATTATGAATGCTCTTATGATGGTCACTCATAATCAGTTAATCTTCCATAGGATTGTAGCATTTGCGCAAGTTATACAGAAAATAAGTCCACGACTCGTCATTCTCTATCGGGCCGAGACTAACTGCAAGAGGAAATAATTTCTCATTCCCGTCAAATGTGACAGCCGCAACTAAAGTTCCTTTATTCCTTCCATTCAGGTGGGTCCCATAAACTATAATCACTGTCCAAAGGCACGTATCAAATGCCCTAATACTCTGTCCGAGTGCAACGAACATGTGGAAACGCACTCCCCCACGAGTCATCTGCAAATCATAAATCGTCTCTGGATTACGCTGCTTCAAAAAATACATATAAGACGAGAGCCTCCGATACGACTCATCAAAGTCGCCGTATGTATTCTCTGTTGCTATATTCCTCGTCCGGAGAGTAAAACTATGTATCATGTTGATGCCTTATTCCCTACGCATCTCTAAAATCATTTCCGTTGGCCTCAAAGTGACCTCCTCACCGGTCAATCTTTTAGCAAAATAATGGGCGACAACCTCAGAAGTGACCGATCGTGCGGCAGCACAGTTCAAGTCAGGGTGACAGTTGTGATCTAAGGTCAACTTAGTAATTATCCAAATGGTTGCACCCTCAATAGCACACAATTGGCAATTATTTCTCCCACTCTTACATAGAAACACTATACTTTTATCGGCATAATAATCAGTGATACAGTGTAACATGTTTTCCAAATGATACATTCCTACAGTTAACCTCAACTCTATCTTGGACCGAAAGGTGAACCCCACCTCTAGTTGACCGGTGACAGGTGGAGGCTGCTCGACCCAACCCAAAGTCCCGGCACTACCGGGATCGAGAAATGGAATGATCCAATTACACATTAAACGTTGATGCTCATGCTTGCTCACATACTGATGGTCGGATGAGAAGTTCCGATGACTCATAATCCTATCCATTTGGGCAGGTTGGCGAACCCAAACAAGAAACTCTACACACAGTGACTCAATCAAGTCTTAACAACAATCTTCATCTCCGGACTTATGCACCTCCTCACCTTCCTCGTCTTCTTCATCTTCCTCGTATAGATAATCTTTGGAAGGCATGTCATAATTTATGTTTTCGGGCTCTACTCTCGAGCTGCTACATCCCACATTAACCTCGGTGGTGGAGGAGCTGCAGTTCTCAACATACACCTCGGGATCCTCTTTGTATTCTACTAGCAATCGAAGTATCTCGATATCGCCCCGTAATATGAGTTTTACTTTGTTGCCCTTGGTCATGTGTGTCAAGTACCATAATTTGTAGTCGAACTCATTTGGACCACCCAAACCCTCTCTGATAACCCCCATGAGTTTTGCACGACCAACTTTACTCGTATCGATGTAGACAAAAATAGAGCCCCCGTCTACATATGTCGATCGCTCCCAATGACCACCATGATGTATCAAAATACGCTGCCATGACATTTGATTACAAAAGGATGAATAACTTATCAGAAAACTAATCGAACAATATTCTAGTATGTCTTTGCCTTGGACACGACCAATGCACACGGTCGAATGCTATCATGTGCAGTGATCGTGTGCGAGTTTCCTGGCCATGAAATGGCCTTAAACACGATCGTTGCACACGATTGTAGACGATCATGGGTAATGATCGTGGACACGTTAGTTGTGCACACGATGTCAATGCCGTTGGACACGACCATTGTGTTGGAACATTTTGTTCTATACATAAATTAAAAGTGTTTTGATGATTAAAGTTGATAAGCAAAACAAAACAACGAAGAGGCGAAGCCAAGAATCGAAGAAAACAAAGACTCAAAATGGTGCTCTGTGCAAGCTTAACTTTCGTAACGAAGCCTGCTTACCGTACGTAACACTGCAGGGATAACGTACGTAAACTTAAGTGTATAACGTACGTAACACATGTTTAAACCAAGTGAACGTTGGAGGAGTCAAAGTTAGAAAAACATGCAACGGATATATGATGTCAGCAATGACATAAACCTTAACGTACGTAATGTATGGTATGTTAACGTACGTAACCAAAATGATGAAACTCCCTGGACTGATAACCTGTCAAGGTTAACGTACGTAATCAAGCTTACGTACGTAATGTGGAGGAGATAGTGTACGTAATGATGGTTCTGGCAGCTAACGACTAGTTTGATGATGGAGCCTATAAATACCATTCTATGGTATTGTTTCAAATACAAGAACTTCAAGCATACGAGATAATCATCTGACATTCATATTGATATTATTGTTGTTGTAATATTGAGCTTACATTGAGTGATTGAGTATTATACATAAAATCATATACGAGAGGTAAAAGAAAAGATACGATTGGATTCGGTGTTATTAGGATCAAGGATCCGGCATTATTAGAATCACAATCGCTATCTAAGTGAGGTTTATCTAGTACCCACAGAAAGCTAGAGAGGTTGATTCCTTGTCCTACGAAAAGGAAAAAGGTTTAACTTGGACCGACACAAAGACAAGTACGAGTGGTTTATCACGGACCAATAGAAGACGTGATTGTAAACGGTTGTCCCTCGACCGATAGAAGAGAGGTGCAGAGGTTTTTATCTTGAACCTATAGAAAAAGATACTGAGAGATGACGTAGGCTCGTTTATAGCCGAACCTCTATAAATCCGTGCGTCATTTAATTTCCGCATTTTTTTACGCTTCCGCAACACGGCGCAATATCCGATCTTGTACCCAACAATTGGTATCAGAGCGGTACTCCAATACACGGCTTAACCTCCGAGGAGAAAAAGATCCAATGGCATTTCAATTTGCGCCTGTCGAAGGCCTTGCTCTCAAACGACCACCATTCTTTGATGGCTCAAATTATTTGACATGGAAGAAAAAGATGTCGATCTTTATTCGTGCCTACGATATAGAGATTTAGAAGATTATTTGCCTTGGCCCGAAAATTCCTCTCAAATCCGACGATACAGTCAAATATTTCGAAGAATAAGACGATGCCGATTGGAAAAATGACCATCTAAATTGTAAGGCTACTCAACTCTTATTTTGTGCCCTAAATCCGGAAGAGGTCAATCGAATCTCATCGTGTGAGATTGCGAAAGAAATATGGAAAATTCTAGAAATCACACACGAAGGAACGACTCAAGTCAAGGAGACAAAAATCAATATGCGTCTCCATGACTACGAGTTATTCACGATGAAAGGTGACGAGTCCATCACCAATATGCTCGACCGATTCTCGGTTATCACTAATGGACTTGCTTCGTTCGGAAAACCATTGTCTACTAGTGAAAAAGTCAAGAAAATATTACGATCACTACCTAGCGAATGGGACGGCACCGTGACCGCGATTATGGAATCTAAAGATCTCAACACGCTTGATTTTAGCGCCCTCGTTGGTTCGCTAATTAATTATGAGATCGTGTTAAAATCACGAAGTGTCAAGCCGAAACCGAAGGAACGATCGTTAGCCATGAAGGCTAAGATATCGAGAAAGAAAGAAGAAATCCCGGTGGAAGAAAGCGACGAAGAAGCGGCATATTATGCCAAGAATATTAATAAATTCCAAACCTTATTAAACCGGAGGAAGAAGGATATCTCGAGCGAAATGAAGAAATTTGACAACTCTTGTCGACAATGTGGAAAACCAGGCCACTTCGCTAAACATTGCCGTGCTAAACACAAAAGGAGGTCCTCGTGGCAACATGGAGCGATTAAGACGAAGACGACAAATTTATCGATCAAAATAATCTCGCTCTCATGGCCCGAAGTTCGTTTGACAACAGCGATGTCGAAAGCCAAGTAAGTACATCCTCCCGTGATGAACTTTTTGATGCATGTGAATTATTGCATACGGATTTTCAAAACGCTTTATCCGAAATCAAATCCCTTAAGTCTAAAATTAAAATCTTTGGAAATTGAAAATTCCAAAATTATCGAGAAGGGAAAATTTGTTGAAAATCGATCATTCAAAGTGTATTGAAAATGAAAATATTTTGAAGGATGATCTCGCTAAAATTCAAACCGAGCTTAAATCTTTGACAAAGAAATTCTCGTGCGGAAACGAGAAATTTGAACAAATGCTTGGTGTTCAAAAGCTCACTTTGAATAAAGAGGGGTTAGGATTCAAAACACGTTCGAAAAATGAATCCGGTAATTTCAAAATACCCCATTGCGAAAAGTGTTTAAAAATCGGGCATCATATTTCAAATTGTAAAAGCCCTAGACGAACGATGAAAATTAAGAAAATTTGGGTTCCTAAAGGAACAATTATTTCAAATATCGTTTACGTCTCGAAACAAAAACCAACTATCGGTTGGATCCCCAAAAATTAATTTTGATATTTTACAAAGGGGGAGATAATATTTTCAGAGGGAGTATATTTTTTTTTTGAAAAATGGGTATAAACTCCATCCTACTCATGCATTTATTTATCATAAATTACTATCATGCATATTTTACATTATTGCATATTTTTATTCAATTGGTATTTTATTGCACTTTTTGATGAATACAAAAAGGGGGAGAGATAGGAGAATGGAGAAATAAGTCGAAAATGAGATTAACCTTGAAAGGGGGAGAAAAATCGAATAAAATCGAAAGCATACAAAAAGAATTGGAAAAATGAAGGAGTTGAAAAATAAAAAGGAGAAGTCGAAAATAACAGGAAAAGAAAAATGAGGAGACGTCGAAAAAGACGATGAAAAATTTGAAAATAAGAAAAGAAAAGGAGAAAAGAAAGAAGGAGTCGAAAAATAAATGGGAGAAGAACTAACGAAACGGACAAAGTCGAAAACTTTGGTCTGTACACATATACATATATTTGTATTTTTGCAGGTAAATCCCATTGACGAAGTTTTGTTTTGTAATCATCAAAAAGGGGGAGATTGTTGGAACATTTTGTTCTATACATAAATTAAAAGTGTTTTGATGATTAAAGTTGATAAGCAAAACAAAACAACGAAGAGGCGAAGCCAAGAATCGAAGAAAATGAAGACTCAAAATGGTGCTCTGTGCAAGCTTAACGTACGTAACGAAGCCTGCTTACCGTACGTAACACTGCAAGGATAACGTACGTAAACTTAAGTGTATAACGTACATAACACATGTTCAAACCAGGTGAACGTTGGAGGAGTCAAAGTCAGAAAAGCATGCAACTGATATATGACGTCAGCAATGACATAAACCTTAACGTACGTAATGTATGGTATGTTAACGTACGTAACCAAAATGATGAAACTCCCTGGACTGATTTATGAAGAGGCTTACGTACGTAACCTATCAAGGTTAACGTACGTAATCAAGCTTACGTACGTAATGTGGAGGAGATAGCGTACGTAATGATGGTTCTGGCAGCTAACAGCTAGTTTGATGATGGAGCCTATAAATACCATTCTATGGTATTATTTCAAATACAACAACTTCAAGCATACGAGATAATCATCTGATATTCATATAGATATTATGGTTGTTGTAATATTGAGCTTACATTGAGTGATTGAGTGTTATACACAAAATCATATATGAGAGGTAAAAGAAAAGATACGATTGGATTCGGTGTTATTCGGATCAAGGATCCGGCATTATTAGAATCGCAATCGCTATCTAAGTGAGGTTTATCTAGTACCCATAGAAAGCTAGAGAGGTTGATTCCTTGTCCTACGAAAAGGAAAACGGTTTAACTTGGACCGACACAAAGACAAGTACGAGTGGTTTATCACAGACCAAAAGAAGACGTGATTGTAAACGGTTATCCCTCGACCGATAGAAGAGAGTTGCAGAGGTTTTTATCTTGAACCTATAGAAAAAGATACCGAGAGAGGATGTGGGCTCGTTTATAGCCGAACCTCTATAAATCCGTGCGTCATTTAATTTCCGCATTTTTTTTACGCTTCCGCAACACGGCGCAATATCCGATCTTGTACCCAATACGTTGCACATGGTGGCTTGCCATCGTGTCCGGAATAACTACTCGGAAAAAAAAATCTGACGGTAAAATATTGATGGATACCTTGTTTATGAACCCAGAAGCACGACAAATGAAGTCCTATTTGAACATCAACTTTTCTTTTTCGAATACTTGTGTGATTTTTATAAATATTTTGAGAGACCCATCGTAAAAAATGATTGTTTGTTTTGATGTATAGGTTATAGTTAAATTTTTGTTGTTGGACATTGATATCGGTAGAGGAGATGAGGAAAATAAAAAAGAAAAAATAAAAGAAAAATAGTTTACAACAACAACAACATCTAAGCCTTAGTCCCAAAATGATTTGGGGTCGGCTAACATAAATCAAACTTTGAAACCATCAATGATCGTTACATAAATAACATAAAAGGAGAAAAAGAGGGGAAAAAGTAGAGAAAAAGGAAATAAAAAAAGAGAATAAATGTTAAAAAAAAAAGAGAGAGAGCAAAAAATGAAAAATCCTGAAAAATAAATTAAAAGATAACATGAGATAAAAGAAAATAGGAATATATAAAAAAAAGAATCAGATTCCATCCACCATCCATATTCTTTCCCGCCACATTTGCCTCTCTATCGCCATACTTTCTCCAATTTCAAGAAACTGCATATCATTTTCAATCATCTTTATCCAAGTTTTCTTGGGTCTTCCTCTACCTTTCACAACATTACTTGTTTCCCAACTTTCTAGCCTCCTCATTGGGGCATCAACAGGTCTTCTTCTCACATGAACAAACCATCGTAATCGATTCTCCATCATCTTGTCTTCTATAGTCGCAACTCTTACCTTCTCTCTAATCACCTCATTTCTGAGCCGATCCTTTTTTGTATGACCACACATCCATCGTAGCATACGCATCTCCGCCACATTCATCTTTTGAACGTGACATCGCTTTTTGACCCAACACTCGGTGCCATATAACAGCGCAGGCCTAATTGCCGTGCGGTAAAATTTACCCTTTAATCTATCAGGCATGTCAGGATCACATAAAACCCTTGTGGCACTCTTCCACTTCAACCACCCGGCCTTTATTCTGTGAGCCACATCGCCATCTAGCTCTCTATCCTTTTGGATAATAGATCCAAGATACCGAAAGAAAGTGGATCCATGACACGCTTTTAGTGTAACTATCGCAAGTGCACGATATCGTATCAAGTAGTAAAGTGGACTTTTTGAGTCCGGTTTATCGATCCCACAAGGAAGTTTGATTATAATTTGAATTATACACTATTAGTCTATTTTTATAGATACTATGATAAGTGAAACACACAATTAAAAAGTTTGGTTTAATATTTGCAAAGAAAATGCAATAATAGTTCTAATATTATAAGGAAATAAAAAGATAGCAATAATAATAGATTGATTAACGATAAAATGAAATAGTTGGGATTACAAACTTAGTTCGTCATTAGTTATAAAAGATGTATAGGAGATCATAAAATGAATTTACTTATTATATTGTGTAGATTCGATTTTCCTTAAAAAGACGGTTTCTCTTTCGAACTATAAAACGCCCCTTACATATTGAATCAATCCACTATATTTCTATGTTGATTGGCTTCAATACATAGCATTAGGATTTATGAAAATAACTCAAAGAATCATCTAAGGACTAGGGGTATATTTCTATCCCCTAGAACAACTTAGAGTGAAGATCATTTGATATCAAACATATTTTCTTTCGAAACATATGAAGACCATAAATATCGTCATTTATTGGCCAAATAAATAAAGATTGTTAAAACAATGAAAATCACACACAATAATAAGTAATCCATAATAGATCTTTTATACAAACATAAACAACATAACTAACCTTGTTTATAATCCCAACTAAAGATTACTTAGCCCATGAAGGGTTTATTACACGTATTACAAGCTTGTGTGGTCATTATTAGTTGAATCAAGAGAAAGAATTGATCCTAACTCCCTTAGTAGATAAAGGAGATAGAAACAATAAACTCTCTGAACAACATATGTTATACCACACTTACAAAGATCACTCAAGAACACAAGTGTGTTCTTCACACAAAAAGAAAAGTTTACAAAAAATGGAAAATTATAAGATGAATGATGAATGATGAAGGATCTAAGGGGTCTATTTATACACCTAAAGTCATCTAATAGCTCCAAAACTCCAGCATTATTACATTAAATCGGATCAATGCCAGCCATCCCCTCAATAATACACAAAAAGTATAATAAATTAGAGAAATCATAGCAATTGTCAAGAGTTACGGTAGTAACATTCAGGAGTTACGGCCGTAACTAGGGTGACTTACGGCCGTAACTCCTGAATGTTACGGCCGTAACGTGGCTTCGTAAATTTGCTCATTTGAAGCTTTGATAGTTATGTTTTCAGCCCAGAATTTCTCAGACTTTGCGTTTTTGCCCCAGATCTTCTTCGGATGATAACTTTTGATATATAACTCTGATTTTGAATCCGGAAAGACTGCCGAATTCGTCTCGGAAAGCCCTACAACATGAATATATCAAAATTCAATAAAGAGAATATTTATTAACATGTTGTTTCTTGAGTAATTCAGTTATTTAATCCGATCATCATCCGATAAAAATAAAATTATTAAAACTAATAAATTAAAAGCAAAAAACGAGTAGACTAGCTCAATTATGGGTGAATTTTATCGATACAAACTATGGATAAGTGTACAAAACTGACACTTATCACACCCCCAAACTTGAATTCTTGCTAGTCCCGAGCAAGACTCTTTATTATTCATGCTCCAAAAATAAAAATAAGAAAAATTAATACACACATAAATTAAAATATAAAAAGAGAAAAGGAGATCAAAATGCCATTAATAAACAACAATCAGCTTTATACAGTAGATAGAAATGAATCAAGATTCAAAATAAATCTACTAATGTTTTTGAAGTTAAAACACGGTTTTTATTTTGTAATTCCAAAATCAAGGTTTTTCCCCCAAAAGGTTGATTATTTCTTTCCCACTCGTGATACACATGACTCCCTTAATGGTTGCTTTCGATCACTCGTTTATTTTTCGACTCAATATGAAGAAGAATTTTATTGGCGTCATCAAATATTGTGATTTTCACAAAATTGAGTGTATTGAAATCCAGCCGCTAATTAATTCAAATCTGCTCATAAACTACATCCCTTTTAGTGATAGCTTTCACACCATTATTTGCTAACGTGTAGCTCTTTTCACTTACACAATTTCTATCTCATTATTTTTTTTTTTCGTAAAAAGGTGATAGCTTTCACACCGTTATTTGCTAACGTGTAGCTCTTTTCACCAATTCTTCTGAGACGGCAGCTACGCACCAACAATGGTTAGTCCTTTATTTTTCGCAAAATTTAAGACCCCCAAAATTAGGCAGCTGTTGCTGCTCAACACTTCTCCTTTTCGTCATTTATTTTTTTAGGTGATAGCTTTCACACCGTTATTTGCTAACGTGTAGCTCTTTTCACCAATGACTCCTTTTTTTTTAGGGAATATAATTTTTGCAGAAAATTATTTTTTAGTTAAGCATGAAAAATAAAAAACTCCACAAATTAAGTAAATTTCAGTTTTATTTTTCATCAACCAATTGATTCTTCTTTTCTCAAGGTAACGAATGACTCGATTTTATATGATAATTACAAGGCTTGGAAAGAGAGATTAAGTCTCAAAAATTTTGGAATATACATTTTTTTTACCGGTTAAAACGATTTAGAAGCTTGTATATAGCTAATTTATTGGTGTTATGGCCAGATCTAGAAATCTCAAAAAAAAAATCAAAATAATATAAATATATATATATATATATAATAAAAAAAATTAAGGCAAATATCAAATCAATCAAAACACACCAAAAACCAAATCAATCAAAACACACCAAAATTACGACACACCAAAATACTAAAACAAACCACCCCCAAACTTGAAAATAAAACTGTCCTCAGTTTAAAATTAAAAAAAAATAAAAATCAATGCAGAAAAGCAGAATACTCCCTGTTAAAAAAGTTGATGTCTGAGCTAACGCCTTTTAGAATCTGCAAGAGAATAAATATACGAGGCACACAACAAAAGAAAATAAAATATACTCGTAAGTATAACACAATTTTTAAGATGCGCATCAAGAAAGTCCGAAGAGTCGCCTTACGCTGCCATCAAAGTTTTTATAAAAAAAACACACAATAAACATTACAGTAATAAAATAACAATACATAAATCGCGAATAGATGCGTGTCAAGAGATCAAGAAGAAACTCCTTAAGCTGCCATCATTTAGCACGATTATTACACACGACAGAAAGTAAAAATACAAGAGGTCCGACATGGGTTATCAAAGGGAGAGGAATGAATCCACTTTTCGTTTTCTCACGGTAAAATCTTCTACCTGCACAATTTTAGCTAGAGCTGGATCTGGTTGAGGAACAAATTCATTGAGTTTTTTGATTAGTTTTTCTGGTGTTGTTGCAACGACTATGATTCGTTTTGCACGCTCGGAAATAAAGCCCTTTTCAGCAGAGTAGTCGATGAAAGACAGTAAACCATCAAAGAAACCATTGACATTAAGCACACCTATTGGTTTTTGATGAACATTTAGCTGGGCTCTGGTAACCACATGAAAAAGTTCCTCAAGGGTGTCAAAACCACCGGGAAGGGTGATAAAGGCGCCAGAATTATTTATCATGTGAGTTATGCGATCTTGCATATTCACAGATCTAAACTCATCTCCAATAGTTGACCCGGTGATTTTACTTTCAGCCAGAGGTTTTGGGATTATTCCCAACACTCTTACTCCTTCCATATAGGCAGAAGCAGCAGCTCGTCCCATTAATCCTAGACTTCCTCCTCCGTAAACTACATGAATGCATTTTTCTCCTAAGGTACGACCCAAGTTGTGGGCTGCTTCAGTAAAGCATGCCTCTTTTCCAGAATTAGCTCCACCAAAATGCATACTGTGTTAAATTTTTTTGTTGAAGATGATGACTCCATATTTTGAAAAGAAAATTTTTTTTTTTAGAGAGAAACAGAGAAAAGTGCAAGTTTTAGGGATGAATGAAAGAAACCAGTAGAAAGTTTATTTATAGAAGAAAAAAAGGTAAAAATTGTTTAACAAGTTTGTGATTGCGTTTGATTGTGCTTCAACTACTCAATAGAATAATGAAAGCTTTTATCGCGTATCACATTTTTTATTCAGAAAATCTCACCACACGAGAAAAATAAAAGATACTTACGCGTATGTACAGTAGTTGTGATTGTCGCTCACATCTTCCTCTGATTTTACGTTCAGAAACGGCCTAAACGCCTTCTATGAGTCGAGGAGAAGCTTCCCATCCAATTTTCTTACAAATTGGCAAACAGGGTCGTTTAACGTCAGATTCCCAAGACGTTGTTCATATTCTAGTTTGAATTTATTCCACAAACATTGAATTCCGTAATATACAAGTCGACTAGGATGCGTGTCAAGAGAAATTTCGATATTATCTAAATTCTCTTTATTCAGACCATCATTAATTAACTGAATTTTATCTTCTCTGTTTGTAGATGGAATTCCTAAAGATCGACATTTTACATTACAGTTCCATCTAGCACATTTATAGCAAACGGCTAGCATCTTTGCTCGTCGTTTCTTGGCATATGAACTTTTTCCAAGCCCTGGTAAAAATCTAGTCGGTGTTTCTGTGAATTCACCTTCTATTCTTACTTTGGCTTCGATAATGAATCTTATGTCAAAAGGTATGCTTTTATTCATAAGCAACCTCATCCTTTCAAGCCTTGTCTTGTAAATTTTTAAAATTGCATTTTTGCTTAGAAAGGGAAATCTTTTTTCGATTTTATACAATGTTTCTTCCATGAAAAAAAATAAAATAAAAATAAAATGACAATGAAAATAATTGAAGAAAATATCTACAAATATCAGTTTTTGTGGGAAACTGAAAAATCCGACTTTAATAGTCACGGAGTACCGTTATCCGCCACTTGACCGGACAAATACAATTGAGTACTAAGTTACAACGTCGAGAAATTTGTACCTATAAAAATAGTTTACAATGTAAGATTTCAAATATAACTTATACTTCCCCGGCAATGGCGCCAAAAACTTGACACGCTTTTAGTGTAACTATCGCAAGTGCACGATATCGTACCAAGTAGTAAAGTGGACTTTTTGAGTCCGGTTATCGATCCCATAAGGAAGTTTGGTTATAATTTGAATTATACACTATTAGTCTATTTTTATATATACTATGATAAGTGAAACACACAATTAAAAAGTTTGGTTTAATATTTGCAAGGAAAATGCAATAATAGTTCTAATATTATAAGGAAATAAAAAGATAGCAATAATAATAGATTGATTAACGATAAAATGAAATAGTTGGGATTACAAACTTAGTTCGTCATTAGTTATAAAAGATGTATAGGAGATCATAAAATGAATTTACTTACTATGTTGTGTAGATTCGATTTTCCTTAAAAAGACGGTTTCTCTTTCGAACTATAAAACGCCCCTTACATATTGAATCAATCCACTATATTTCTATGTTGATTGGCTTCAATACATAGCATTAGGATTTATGAAAATAACTCAAAGAATCATCTAAGGACTAGGGGTATATTTCTATCCCCTAGAACAACTTAGAGTGAAGATCATTTGATCTAATCAAACATATTTTCTTTCGAAACATATGAAGACCATAAATATCGTCATTTATTGGCCAAATAAATAAAGATTGTTAAAACAATGAAAATCACACACAATAATAAGTAATTCATAATAGATCTTTTATACAAACATAAACAACATAACTAACCTTGTTTATAATCCCAACTAAAGATTACTTAGCCCATGAAGGGTTTATTACACATATTACAAGCTTGTGTGGTCATTATTAGTTGAATCAAGAGAAAGAATTGATCCTAACTCCCTTAGTAGATAAAGGAGATAGAAACAATAAACTCTCTGAACAACATATGTTATACCTCACTTACAAAGATCACTCAAGAACACAAGTGTGTTCTTCACACAAAAAGAAAAGTTTACAAAAAATGGAAAATTATAAGATGAATGATGAATGATGAAGGATCTAAGGGGTCTATTTATACACCTAAAGTCATCTAATAGCTCCAAAACTCCAGCATTATTACATTAGATCGGATCAATGCCATCCATCCCCTCAATAATACACAAAAAGTATAAAAAATTAGACAAATCATAGCAATGTCAAGAGTTACGGTAGTAACATTCGGGAGTTACGGCCGTAACTAGGTGACTACGGCCGTAACTCCTGAATATTACGGCCGTAACGTGGCTTCGTAAATTTGCTCATTTGAAGCTTTGATAGTTATGTTTTCAGCCGAAATTTCTCGGACTTTGCGTTTTTGCCCCGATCTTCTTCTGATGATAACTTTTGATATATAACTCGATTTTGAATCCGGAAAGACTGCCGAATTCGTCTCGGAAAGCCCTACAACATGAATATATAAAAATTCAATAAAGAGAATATTTATTAAACATGTTGTTTCTTGAGTAATTCAGTTATTTAATCCGATCATCATCCGATAAAAATAAAATTATTAAAACTAATAAATTAAAAGCAAAAAACGAGTAGACTAGCTCAATTATGGGTGAATTTTATCGATACAAACTATGGATAAGTGTACAAAACTGACACTTATCAATCCATGAACAACTTTCCCATCAAATGTGATCATCACCGCCTCTCTATCACTGTTTTCGCTAAACCGACACTCCATATATTCAGTCTTACTTCTCCTCAGCCTAAAGCCTCGAGATTCCAAAGTATCCCTCCAAAGTTCCAATTTCTGTTGCACTCTAACCTTTGCTTCATCAATCAACACAATATCATCTGCAAACATCATACACCACGGAACGTCATTTTGAATTTCACTTGTCAATTCGTCCATGACTATGGCAAGGAGAAAAGGAATAAGAGCAGATCCTTGATGCACCCCAATCGTAATAGGGAATTCTTCTGTCCTCCCAACATTAGTACGTACACTTGTACTAGCTCCCTCATACATGTCCTTTATAATGTCAATATATTTCCGCGATATACCCTTCTTTGCTAAGGCCCACCAAAGTACTTCTCTTGGTATTTTATCATATGCCTTCTCTAAATCAATAAAAACCATATGTAGATCTTTTTTTTTTATCTCGATAATGTTCCATCTACTGCCGAATAAGATAAATTGCTTCCATGGTCGATCTTCCAGGCATAAATCCAAACTTATTTTCTGTTATCTTCACACATTTCCTGATCCTTTGTTCAATCAATCGTTCCCACAACTTCATGGTATGACTCATTAGTTTAATTCCACGATAATTAGAACAATCTTGAACATCACCTTTGTTCTTATACAAAGGGACGAGAATACTTTTCCTCCATGCTGATGGCATCTTATTTCTTCTCCAAATCTTATTGAAAAGCATAGTTACCCATTCGATCCCTCTCTCCCCCAAACACCTCCAAACTTCAATAAGTATACCATCTGGTCCTTCTGCTTTCTTTTACCCCATCTTCTTCAATGCAATTGTCACTTCACCCTTTTGAATTCTCCTCTTAAACTCTCGGTTAACCATACTTGATGGGATGTCTAAATTCCCAATATCTTGTTCTTTATGGCTATTGAATAAGGTATCAAAGTATGACCTCCATCTCTCTTTTATCTCTTTATCTTGAATCAAAACTTTTTGGTCAGTATTTTTTACACATTTAACTTTTCCAATATCTCACGTCTTCTTCTCTCTCATTCGAGCAAGTTTATAGATATCTTTTTCCCCTTCTTTTGTATCTAATCTTGCATATAATTATTGATTGACCTTTGATCGGGCATTTCACACTGCCTTTTTAGCTTCTGTTCGAGCTTTCTTGTACTTCTCATAATTCTCATCGCTCGAGCATTTACCCAGTACCTTATAACATTCACGTTTGGTCTTTATCGCTTGCTTAACTTCATCATTCCACCAAAATGTGTCCTTACTTGATGGTCTGTTTCCTTTAGATTATTCTAGGACTTCTTTTGCAACTTCCTTTATGTTATACTCCAACAACTTCCACATCGAATCTATATCCATCTCCGTGGAATCAGACCAAATACCACTATCAGCAATCTTAGCCACAAAAGTATGTCGACTCTCCCCTTGGAGCTTCCACCACTTAATTCGAGGGTCAACTTGTGGTCTACTCTTTCTTTAGTGCCTCTTACCTCGAAAGTCAAGCACCACAACCCTATGCTGCGTTGCAGCACTCTCACCGGGTATCACCTTGCAATTAGTAAAACTTTTCCTCCAAACATTCCTTACTAAAAAGAAATCAATTTGACTTGCATTACCTCCGTTTCTATATGTCACCAAATGAGAATCCCTTTTCTCAAACCAAGTGTAATACCCAAGTCATGAGCTAATGCGAAATTCAATATACCATTTCCTGCTTCATTCCTATCCCCAAAACCAAAGCCACCATGAATGCTCTCAAAGCCATCTCTGCTAACGCCGACATGCCCATTGAGGTCATCACCAATGATCAATTTCTCACCCATAGGAATTCGTTCGACAACCTCTTCCAAATCTTCCCAAAATTCTTGTTTGATCGATGCATCCAATCCTACTTGTGGTGCATAAGCACTTATGATATTTAGAAACTCATCCCCTATCACAAGCTTAATACTCATTATTCTATCGCTCTTTCTTGACACTTCCACTACATCATCAATGAATTCTTTATCAATGACGATACCCACTCCATTTCGACTTCTATCATTTCCAGAGTACCAAAGCTTGTAACCCCAAGGAGCTAACGCTCTTGCCTTCTCGTCAACCCACTTAGTCTCTTTTAGACACATTATGTGAATCCTCCTCCTTTTGATAACCTCTCCCACTTATGCTGATCTCCCCATCAAAGAGCCAACGTTCCAAGTTCCAAACCGCACCTTACTACCCTTACTAGCCGCATGAACTAATTTCTATGTCTGTCCCCGTCCACGCTGCAAGGATTCTTGCACATTTGACACCACACCCATACTTCGAGGTGGTGCGCCGCTTTCGGGCGACGACCTAGCAACCCTTGCATATTTTTCACTACACCCGGGCCTATGAAGTGTAGCGCATTCTTGCTCATTTGACACCACCCTCAGATGTAAAGGTGGCGCGCCGCTTCTGGGCGATGACCTAGTAACCCTCGCATACTTATCACTGCACCCGGGCCTTGAAATGCAGCGCGTCGCTTCTAAGGAGACGCCCCAATGATTTTCAAAGTTTGATTCATGTCCATGTGATGTGACGAGTTTTACGCTGGCTGCCACTAACCTACCGCAACTCTTCTCTTTTATCCGGGCTTGGGACCGGCAATGGATGTCCAGAAGACATCCATAGGCAGAGTTAAAAGAAAAATAGTTTAATTAAATAAAATACAAAAAGAAAAGAAACTCAACATTACTATTTTTGGGAGGATATTTTAGTCTTTTTAAGCAAAATGGTACCAATAACTTATACTCTTATGAATGAGGATATAAAACTTGTCAATTTTATGATTTGGTATTAAAAAATTGATTCTCACATATATATATAAAACAACAACAATAATATATTACACCAATAATAATACTAAAAATAAATATTATATATAATACTATTGATAATACCAATTGAAAGAATAATAATAATGTCACATACCAATACATACGATAGCGATTAAATTATTTATATTGCAATGACAATAATAATATAAACTTATTCATAATACTACAAATTATATATAATACTATTGATAATATTTATATCAATAAGAATAATTACATAATAAAGAAATATTAATAATACTACAAATTATATATAATACTATTGAGAATATTGTATTTATTATTATTATTAATAAAATTAATATATAGCAATATATACAATAATAGTAATTATTAATTATATTACAACAACAACAACAATAAAAATATTAATATTATTAATAATAATTATATATAATATTTATTGATAATGCTAATTAATATCAATATACGCCTAGTAAATAATCATATTAAAAATAATATACAACAATAATAATTATTATTGATACTACAACTACACAATAATAATATAATAATAATAATACTAAATAAACAATTATAATAATTAGTATATATAATATTATTGATAGTATAAATAATAATAGTAGTAATTAATAATATTAATTTTATAGCTAAGTTCAACTGAAATGTACTGAATTGAGTTGTATTGAATTAAATTGAATTAAATTGAATTAAGTTAAACTTAATTAAACTAAATTGAATTGAAATGAAGTGCAATGTGCTCAAATTAAGCAATAAGAAAAGGTATTAGTATCCTCCATGTTTTCGAAGTAGATAAAAGACCTGGGTAACAAACACGCCGTGTGTGTGACGCCCGCCCCCGCCACGTTTGACACGCTACTCCACCATTTTCTCTGAAATCAAGCCACTGGCACTCGCGCACTACAAAGTTACCTCACGTTCATACCAATTGCGGATCGGGTCAAAATCGAATTGAATTATAATCATGGGAAAGCTGTATGTGACAATGGCGCCACCTGCAGATCTGAACCGGAACACCGAGTGGTTCACCTATCCGGGGGTTTGGACTACTTATATATTCATTCTATTCTTCTCCTGGCTCATCGTTCTTTCGGTTACCAATTGTACCCCCGGCATGGCGTGGACAATCGTCAATCTCTGTCATTTTCTGGTATGCGTAGGTCATCTCTCTGTGTAAACGTCATTGCTGTTGTACTACGTTTTGCTGATGTTCTGTTATTATTTGTATTGATTCGGGTGTTTTGTAATTCAATTCGGTTGTTCACGAGCCCTTGGATAGACAGTTTTTGCTATGTCTTTGGTTTTTGTAGCTGAGCCTGAAACTATGACTCGGAAATCCTGGAACAGGTGGAGTTTAAATTATTTTCAAGCTTATTTTAAAATTTTACCAACCATATGGAACAAGCTTTGGTTGTACTTCGGATGAGTTTAGTGCGAGTGCCATGTTAGTTTTTCATGTTGTCTATCTGCTTGTTTGGTTGAGATTGATTCTAAGTTTTAGAAACTTATAATGTTTTAAAATGGCAGTTCAAGTGTTGGAGTCTTGGTTTTATGTTACAAATGCAACTCAACTTTCCTATAACTACCATTCTTAGTAGCCCTTTGTGTGTTTCATTTTGTGTTGTTAATAGTGCATTGTTCTTAATTTTTATTGCTTGCTCATGAGTATCTCTTACATGGTTATGGTCGTTGAGATATTATTTTATAAATAGGCATGCTGCTAAAGTTTTTCAAGATAGGTGAGCTGTATATGTGCTTGGCTTCCGTCTAAATGTACATTTGAGTGTATGATAATAACCCTACACTTGCTTTTGCTATTTGTTCATGCTAGCTGCAATTGTGAAATGCTTGTGTTAAATTTGTTGTCTGTAAGAGATAATCATGGAGAAACTTTCACAACTTTTTCGGGTTGGGTCTCATAAGTTTCATCTGGTATTTGTTAGATTTCTTTTCATTTGATTGCTAACTTTTCCTGCCTATGCTGCATCTTTTAGGAACTAAAGTATATTCGTTGTACTTTTCTAGGCTTTTTGGACGCCTGGTGTCATTTGTTTCTTTGCCTTGTAAACAGGGCGACATTCATTAGTTCTGTCCATTGGACGGTTGAAACCACTGTGGCAGAATTTCAGTTCCATGGATCAAATGTGCTTTTTAGAGCTGTGGCTTGCCACAATTTGGAGATCCTTTTAATCTGGCATTATTTTACGTCTTCCTTGCTATGACAGTAGTGCTCTTTATTTGTGCAATATATATGGAACATTTTGTGGTAGTTATTGATATCTGTATCTTACTATAAAAACAGAAAAAGAGATTTCAAATGGTATCAGCCTGTCCAGTGTCATATTACCGCTTCTGCAATGTTGTAGAGTTTTGTAATCAAGATTTAGTTCTCCTTTAGATTATCTTGACGTTGCTTTTACTCTTTTAGCAACAATTAGTGCCTCCTTTATCTTATAGAACTTAAATATTTGGGCTTGCTGAAGAAACTTTTAGGCACAAAGGAAAATTTTAGTGCTTGACAGTAGGATACGCTATATAGCTGTTAACTAATGGTTTTTAATGCTGGGCGAATACATTGCATTTGGCCTCTGAGGAAAAACTTTCAAGTTCATAGTATGTTAGTTTTGCTAGACTGATTGTGGTATCTCCCTTTTCTTGCTATTGCTCAGAATTGTCCCCAAAAAAATGCTTGTTTTACAGATTAGTTGCTATAAGTTTGATCTGAGTTTCAGGTTTCTTGTGTTGCTCTATTGGAGTGTTGATATGTGGCCATTGTCATATAATCCATGATTAAACCACCTAGTCTCCTTATATTGTTTTTTCTATTTTTAATTCTTTGTATAGAACATGTTTGATTTGTCGAATTCAAATCGCACTGATTATAATCACTTCTTCCCATTCTCAATGAGTGATTTTTTGGGCTTTTGCACAATTACTAAGAGTGATTTTTATGCCAAAAATCAGCCTAAGTTAATGATAATTAACCCCTAAGTACAATCATATATTAATTGGCGGAGAAGAGGATTAAGACACCTAACAATAAATGAAGGGATGTAAATAAGGGGCACCTTTGGAATAAAATGAAAAAATGAACTATTTTTTTTTTGAGAATAAATCTTACATTCAAACTGGAAATAAGAGAAGTAGAACCAAGTTTACAAACCAAAACAAAACAGCAAAAGAAAGGCAAAAAACAAAAAGTTAAGAAGGCAACACAGATTGTCCTTCACTAACAATGACTAAATTCTTGGCTAAATTATGGGCAGTAACATTGCCGGATCACAGAATATGTGAATAAAAGATGTCAAAGCTACTCCATCTTCTCTTTATTTACCTGCTTGAGAAAGACATTGCTCAGCTGAACGCAATGTTTCGATCACCACCATAAAATCACCTTCTACGATTATATTCTTCCATCCCTTTTCAACCGCAAGATAAACACACTCCGCAGCCGCTAATCCTTCAACAATTTCTGGATCCTTAATAAAGTTCATTCTCCTGCGTTTCCAACTCCGAAGCACGGACTCTCCCAGACAGGGAGAGTGTCCGAGTCCAGTTTGTTTTGGATTCGGACTCGCCGCCGACGCGGCGCGGATGCGTGTCCGACGCGGTCGGACCGTGTCCTGTTGACGTGGCGTTGTGGACGCGCCTTCGACGCGGCTGCGAACGCGGTCTTAATTTTTGAGTTTTTTTTATTGGTTAAAAAGGGGACAGAAGAGACGCGACATACCTACCTCCAAAAAGGAAAGAAGAAACTCCAAGCGACGGAAGAGGCGACAGAAGAGGCGGAAGCGGAACCCTAGGTCGCGCACCTCCAACCACGACGAATCGCGACTCACCCCTGTTCTCTTCTCGATCCCCTTCCCTACTCTCTTTTATTTTGCCAGAGGCCCGGTTAGGTGTAGGTGCGTTTCCCCTTCTCTACTTTCTTTTTTCTTTTCTTTTTTGCAAATAAATGATAAAAGAAGGAATTCTTTGACTGTTAGAACAGAGCTTTTTTGATTCCTTTCATGTCCTATGCCGTGTGATGATTTATTCTACTATATATATAATATATATATATTTTATATTATTTAATTTGCCGAGTCCTATGCCGTGTCCGAGTCCTACTTTTTGGAGTTTTTCCGTGTCCCCGTGTCCGTGTCCGTGTGCGCGTCCGTGTCCGTGTTCGTGCTACATAGGTTTCCAAGCTAGGATAGTGCCATGACGGTCTCTTGCCACTATTCCCAGGCTGCTATAATTTGACTGAAAAGAAACAGAAGCATTAAAATCCAGCTTAATAAAATGTTCCAGTGGAGGTGACCAGCTAACTGTAGCATCAGGTGGACGGGGGGAATGAAATTGCAACTTGGCTGCTTGAAATCGTTCCAGATAGTCTCTTGCGTAAGACACTAAGTCATGAGCTTCATAACCCACCTTGCCATGGACCAACTGATTTCTATGATACCAAATAGGGCTGTAAATGAGCCGAACAGAATAGAACCTTCACTGGGTTCGGCTCGGCTCGAACTTATTCGAACCTTAGGTTCGATTCGGCTCGAAAGGGCCGAGTTTTTATTTTTGTTATTCGGCTCGAGTTCGAAGGGGTTTTTTAGCATTAACGTTCGATTCGATTTGGTTCGGATTTTTTCGAACAGTTCGAACATGTTCGGCTCGTGTTAGACAAAATCTGCGATATTATTCAATTTTCTCACAAATCATGAAACGGGCTTGAGCTTAATGGATCTGGAGTTCTGGACTAGTGTATATAATTAATATAAATATGTATAATATATTAATTTATATATATAATTTTCCAAAAAAAAAAAAAAACAAGACGGCCGAGCCGAACATGTTCGAGCTTCGGCTCGATTCGACGAATAGCAAAAACAAACGTTCGGCTCGGCTCGTTGATCACTGAATCGAACATCGAACCGAACTATTTCGCGCCGAATATGCCGAATCGAATCGAACCTTTACGTTCGTTCACAGCCCTCACACCAAAGGCATCAGCAGATACACACAAAGGCAGCCAATTGGTCTGCTGCAAATTCACAAGCCTAACTTTCCACATTAGTAGCCTGTTGTAATAAAGGTGCAGAGTGCAATGAAGATAAAGCCCACACCAGTCTTGCAAAAGGACATTCCTGAAATAAATGCATTTCCGTCTCCTCAAATTCCTTACAAGCTGGATACAATTGATCAACATGGATTCTACGCCTAGCAAGACTACAGAGAACAAGTAATGCATTCTTAACAAATCTCCAGGTAAAAACTTTCAATTTGTTCGGTACTACCAATTTCCAAATAAAAGACCAATGTGTAGAATGAGAACTATTGCTAGTGCCCGCATTCTGGATTGATTTTTTAGCTCTTTTCACATCTCTGAAAAGGTAGTAAGCCGACTTCACTGTATAGAATCCTTTCCCATTATAATGCCAAACTCTTTTTCTTGACTATAAGGACCAGCAAGAGGAATATGTAAGATTGATTCGACATCAGTTTCCCAGAACACAGTATCCAACAACTGCTTGTCCCATTCCATCCCACCATCCTGAATAAAATTAGCAATAGCCACACTACCCAGTTGATACAGATCAGGAGTAAAAGGCTTAAGGGTAGAGTTACGAGGAATCCAATTATCACCGCAAATATCTATATTTCTCCCATTACCAACTCGCCATCTAATTCCACTTCTAACAAGGTCAATGGTACCGTAAATATTCTTCCAAGTAAAGAAAGCATTTTGATTAGGACGAGCATCAAGAATGTCAGAATCGGGAAAATATTTAGCTTTTAGGACGCGACTAAGAAGAGAATTTGGGTAAAAGATTACCCGCCGAACTTGTTTTCCTAACATAGAAAGATTGAAGGAACTCAAGTCTTGGAAACCCGTACCACCATCCCTTTTGCTATCACAAATACAAACCCAATTGACCCAATGGATTTTATTATTTTGTCCGTTCCCCCACCAAAACTAAGCAATGATAGATTCAATTTCATGAAGAAGATATTCAGGGAGTTTAAAACAACTCATCACATAAGTAGGGATAGCCTGGAGAACCGTTTTAGTCGTCACCTCCTTCGCTACTTTAGAAAGATGTTTTTCCCCTAAACCCTGCGTCTTAGCCCAGACCCTCTCACGTAGCCAACTAAAAATCTCTCGTTTGGACCTTATCATTTCAGTAGGTAAGCCCAAATACTTTTCATGCTTCTCCACCACTTTCAGCGCTAAACAGCCCCTCACCTCCTCCACCCTCTCTCTCCCCACATTTTTACTGAACACCACAGTAGACTTATCAAGGTTAATTTCGTGTCCAGGCGCCAAACTATACTTATGCAGAATATTACCAATCACCAAAGCCGACTCCTTAGTTGCTTCACAAAATATTAAAGTATCATCAGCAAACAGCAAATGTGAAATCATTGGTGGCGTGGGGCTAACAGAAACACCCCTTAACACCTCTCTATGCTCAGCATCCAGAATCAAAGAACTAAAGGCCTCAATATAGAAAAGGAACAGATAAGGGGATAAAGGGTCTCCTTGACGAATCCCCCTCTCAGGCTGAATAGAACCAAAGGTTTCACCGTTAAATCTTATGGAGTAGGAAAAGGTTCGCACACAGAGCATAATAAGATTAATAAAATGATGCTCAAAGCCTAGCTTTTCTAACACACGCTCTAGGAAAGGCCATTCTACTCGGTCATAGGCTTTGCTCATATCTAGCTTTAAAGCCATAAAAACATCTTTGCCATTTGTTGTACATTTTAAAAAATGGTTAATTTCATAAGATACTAAAAACATTATCAGTAGCTAACCTATTAGGCACTAAAGCTAAAGCTGATTGGGTCTCGGCAATGATATTACGCATATGAGCCTGGCATTTAGGGATCAGGACAATTGGTATAGTTCAATTGGGGTTCAAACACATGATCATTGAACTAAAACTCCACTTGTTAAGTAAACACCTAAAAATCAAAAAAATCACTTATTAAGAATGGGAGGGAGTATATGTTTTCTCAGATGTTGTGGAGTTTTTATGCTCTTGTCTTTGTCCTACTTTCCTTGTCTTGATAGTTTTCTTATTGTATTATAGTTAGTGCATGGTTGGCACTATGATTTTCATGCCACCGACTCCAACATAGTTGGGATTAAGGTGCAGTTGTTGATGATGATTATAGTTAGTGCATGGTTATATAGGAGGCTATAACCTTGTGACTTGTGGTTTCCACATGTCCTATTATTATTGTTGACATTATCTACTTGCTACCTTTCATACCAAACTACTCTGAGGTGTTCTTTACTTTTGTACATTTTCCATCTGATGTAATGCTGCATGAATCTTCTTATTCTATAGTTATATGTACATTTACATGGGATGAAATGCTGCATGAATCTTCTTATTCATATAGTCAAGTCTATGTGTCATGGTTAGAGCAGTCCGCAGTTTTTTTTACGATATGACAGTTTAAATTTATATGTTATAGGTAACTTACCACTTCTTCCATTGGAAAAAAGGAACCCCTTTTGGCGATGATCAGGGAATATATAATGCATTGACATGGTGGGAGCAGATGGACAGTGGAAAGCAGCTCACTCGCAACAGAAAGTTCCTCACAGTTGTTCCTGTTGTTCTGTAAGTCCTCCATCAATTAAGTCTTTTGTCTTCATTTTCAGAAGAATCTTATACCGTTATACGTCTTTAGATATTTCTGGTCTATATGCATGTATATCAGAGATGATGACCATAAAGGATTGTCTTGTGTTGTTCTGATATTTGATGTTTTTCCACCTGCTATTGATTTGATGTTATGTTGAGATACCAGTGTCATGATGATGTTTTCCAAATTCTATTATGTGTGCTGTGCTTATCCCTGAATTATTATTAATATGTAATGTTTTACTCTTGGGATTCTCACGTCTGGCTGTACATTGCATTTTCTGGATGACCCTATGTGAAGGACTTTGGAAAAATATTATCAGCTACTTTATCTTGTTAGTGATTTATCTTCTTAGTAGTGATTTAGCATGCTTCTTTGCTATAGGTTTTATGTGTTGAACAATTGGTATCTTTAAAGTTATGAAACAATAGACATTTTACTGACTTCTATAATCACAAGAGTATATGAATACCCAATGTTTTAAAAGGCTGTCGAGGCTTACGTTGAGGCAAGGCAGAAGGAAAACGCTTCGAGGCACTATTTTCTTATGAATATTTGAGACTTACGCCTCATCGTGTTGAGGGGCACGCCTAGAGGCTTAAGCCTTGTGGCCCTTTGAGAAAACACAGACGCACGACGAGAAGGAGAAGGTGCAACCCCCAAGGACGAATGCTGTTTTTGGGAGGGAGGGAGGTGCTTTCAACTTACTTTTATCTTTTATCTCTAGACTTTTGTCATTGATTATAATTTATGATTATTGCATTTACATATACCTAATTAATAAGTATTAATCATAGAATTTAATTATGTCTTCATTTTATGAACTTAATATATCACATGTATAGTTTTATACTCCCTCCCGTCCCCCAAATATGTGCCTCGAATCTTCTTCACGGGTTTTTTTGAAAAAAAAAGTTGTTGAGTGTAATGTGGAGTGTAATGTGAGTGGAGAATGAGTCCCACATTAGCGCAATATTAAGTTAATTAGAGTACATAAATGCATAGAAACAAAATTTTGGGGACATATCAAAAAGGAAAAGTAGGAACAAACTTAGGGGACGGAGGGAGTATTTTACATATATTCTTTGAAATATTAATTATCTTATAGTTAGAAAAGAAGCAACTAGATAACGTTTCTGTCGTATTGTTCAATAATTCTTTCATGCAACAATTAAAATCTTACTATATTTTGACATTATTATATCAACAAAAGAATGATTTTTTTTATTTAAATGTATATAGTGCAATATAATAAATGAAATTTTAATTAAAAAATATATCTGATCTATATCGATTTTTGTTAGACAATTGGGGGAAGAAATAAAATATGAGGCTTATGCATCAATACGCTTACGCCTCGCCTTTCCGGAGCAAGACACCTCAAACTCCCATCACGCCTTTTAAAAGATTGTGAATACCTTATAGTTGAATGGCTTTTTAATTTATAAACAAGTGAACTATCAAGTAAAAAGATGCTTTCATGACAATAATTTATTTTAGCAGTGTCCTAAAAAGCACCAAGTGTTGCCTGGGGCCTGGTTCCCAGGCAGAGTTGGGCGTATATAGGTTAGGTAGGTCTAATCAGAAGAAAAACATAGGCTGTTAAGGAAAATAGAAAGCCTAGCGCCTAGACACGGACTAAGGCGGGCTGGTGGGGATTTTTAGAACGACGTTTTTTAGGGTATAAATAAGAATAACACGACTTGATAATTTATCTGTATCTAATATTTTTCGAAACCAGATTAGACTAATAGAAATATTAGTCTAATCTGGTTTCCAGAAATATTAGATACAGAATCGGGTTCCAAAGGAAGCATAATAGTATGACTATGAGAGTCAGGGGTGACCCAACAGAATCAGAATCGGGTTCCAAACCGTAGCCAGAATTGGAATCGTGGTTAATGGTTCCTGGAACCGTCACGAACCCTGTTCTGGTTCCAATGGTCCAAAAGCCATGGAATTGACGGTTTTTGTCGATTAAAACTGTGCGGTTCCCTCGTAGCCCGTAGAGCTTCAAGGCAGCGATCCCCGTGGTGGTAGACCCAGGAAAATGACTGAGCAACAGAAACCAACCACCATAGATAACATATAGATAGTACTATAGCGAACCATAAGGTCTTGAAGAGCGTGGTTTCCCGGCTAGGAAATTGAGATCACACTCTTTTCCTACTCCACACTCTTTTCCTCAATACTGCTCCGTACAGAGTTCTTTTCTTCTAAAAACACTCCCTCATTTTTCCCCAGAAGTTCTCACAAATTTTAATTTCTCTCGGTTTCTATTCTCTACAATCTAATTATCTCTCTATTTTTCTCTCCATCTGTTAAAATAGGTGGTTACACCCTCTTTTTTGGGGGGGATTTTCTTATTTTTCTGCTTTCTACACCCCCCCCCCCTCCCCCGACACCCCCACCACACACACACACCAGTTCACCCAAAAATCCTAATTTCTCTGAATTTCTATTCTCTACAATCTTGATTTTTGATCTCTCTATATTTCCTATTTTCTACTTATTTTGGGCTCAAATAATCGGTTAATTTCTTCAATTTATCTATCTACCTTTATTTTTTTATTTCAATTTTCGCACCTAAAAGGATACGTAGACAACTTAATGCCTTAATCATGTCTAAGTCTTTTTTTATTTTCGTCGATGTTACGATGTATGACGTTTTAATCATAGTAATAAAAGGAAATGCTTCCAGATCCGAAAATGTCTCGAAACTGGGGTAGAAACTGAAACTGGAATTGGCTGTCCTGGTTACGGAACTGCTTCACGATTTCAATTCCTCAAAATAGGGATTAAGAAACCAGCAGTTTTGGATTCTGTCCGCTTCCAAGATTGAGAGTGACACACTAGTCGATAGGTATACCTTGCTGAAATGCCATCTTCCTATGTGAAGGTTTCTGAATTTCTTCTGTTTCGGATTTATATTATCATGTGAGGGTGATACACTACATCATCGGATATTATCATGAGAGAGAGAGAGAGAGAGAGACATACATACACACACATATATATATATATATATTATATTATATTTCTTGTTTTGCATTTTTTAATCCCGTCTCCTTTTGTGCTATTGACAGTTACTTGATAGCCTCACATACAACAGATTACCAGCACCCCATGCTGTTCTTCAACACACTTGCCGTGCTTATCTTAGTCGTTGCTAAGTTCCCAAATATGCACAAGGTCCGGATCTTTGGAATTAACGGGGATCAGTGATTTACAAACCAATCTGTTTAACCTGAAATTATGAAAATTCGATATGTGCAATATCTGTAAAGAAGTTGTCGCCTTTTCCATGTATAGAAGCTGGAACTGATAAGTAAGTACTTCTTGTTACGTAGTACATCTCGTGCTTGGCTGCTGCTACGAGCCTCCTAGAAATCGAAGCAATAAATGTAGGGGCTCGTACATTTACAGCAAAAGTTTTGTATACTCTTGAAATACTACAGCCTGCCTTCATGATCGAACATTCTAACTATGTGGTATTTATTGGCATTGGAATTTAATCTGTTGTTGGAAGATGTTTGGATTGATCAAGGGATGGTCATTGGCAAGTTGTATTATTTTGAAAATGGGTTAATTGCAAAAACCACCTCCTGAAGCTTTTAATCAAATTATATAAAAAAGAATCTAAAAAAGTCCAATCATCTTTCTGATTATAAGTATGGAAGCCCAGAATCGATAGGCCATATGGGGTGCCGTGCCCAGAACCGACAGAAGGGGTATTTGTCTTTAGCTTACTGCACTGATTTTTTTTTTTTTTTAAAAGATAAATCATAGTACTTTTTTGTGGTAATACTTCAGGGATAATTTATAGGGTTAATACACCCTCCGTTCCACCAATCTTGGTTCATATTTTTTTTGGGCCGTCCCAAGATACTTGGTAATTTCTTTTTTAAGACACTTTATCTCTCACAACTTTAAATAATATATATTCATACCATCACTTTATATACTATTTTTTAACTTTTCTTAAATCCCGTGTCGAAAAGCAAATGCTCAAGATGGGTGGAACTGAGGGAGTATCATAATTGATTACAAAACAAAAATTGATTAAAATCCTAATCCATGTTAACTCCGAATCGATCAAATTTAATTTCACACAAATTTCAAAAATTGCAATTCTTTCGAAAAACACCACCCAATATCAATAATTTCACCGCGATTTTGGCCAAGATTCATAGGGAAGAAAGGTTCTATCATCATGGTTTGGAAACTCAGAGACGGGAAGGGGGTTCGGCTGCCGAATTCATCGCATCAACATCATTGTCTAGTGAAGGCCCTTAGTTGATCCCACCCTTGCTGTAATACATTTTCTCTAGGGTTCTCTCTTTTTTAGTACCAAAGCATAAAAGTAACAAGTTATATATCCCAATTCATAAAACTATAAGTTTTTGATACCAAAATGTGTTAAAAGACTTTATTACCCTTAAAGGCCCCTAACTCTTTTTAGTTCTGGGTGCTGCTTTCCTATTTGGATGCGTCTCGAAAAACTTGATTTGCAATGTTTGCCGGAAGGAAAGTCAGAAGGCTAAGAGCGCACTCTATGCCTAGTGGTTCTTCTCAAACAAATACCCTCTAAGAGGGTGACTTGCCTTCAACAGCCTTAGCCCCAGGTGTTGGCATTATAGGGGGTTTTTCTTCGCCTAAAAAACTCCGCTACAGTTGATTGAATCAAGTCCTACGCTTTGCCAAGACTTTCTTCTTTAGTTTAAGAAGTTTAAGATTGAAAAGCGAAGGCCCTATTTAATTCGCTTGACATGGTGTTTTATTTTTCTTTCACATAAAAGGCCTAAGCTATTAAATGAGTCTGAATGAGTATGACCATAAGCAGCCAATCCCCCATCGTCTCACTGGCCGACCTTGACCCCTGTTAAGTGTGCCATTGATCTATCTTCCTTGTTTTGCTTTGTGTGGGGCCGGTCTCTTTGTGTTCCCTCCGGAGAAAAAAAAAACTAAGAAAGAAAAAGGAAGATTATTAAAACGAAACAACAATAAAAAAACGGTCCCACAACTCAATATTTTCCTCTGCCAAAAAACTCTCCTCATCTCTGCAAAAAACTCTCCGTCGTGAAACCCTTCGCCGTAAAATGTCGACCTCCGACTACCACAGAATTTGAAGACGCCGGAAGTTCCGCTAGTGACACTCCATCCAAGAGCAATTCACAATGAGCCGCGGTTAGTGTATTTTCATTCACACACGATCGTGCCACGACGGTTGTTCATCTTCCCACGATCGTGTCAAGAAGATGAGACCATCGTGTACACGATGGTATTTCGTGGCACGATGGTTACACACGACGGCCGCCAATCGTGTGCCGCCGTGCTAGAAGTGCAAAGCTCTGCCTTGCACACGATCGCAGCACACGATCGTTGCCCGTCGTGTGAACCGTCGTGTGGCACACGATGGTCTTCACACGACGGCATCGATCGTGTGCATGCGATCGTGCAAGCGTAATTTTTTCGTTCTCTTAAGCATTTTATCATATTCTTATGAGTTGTATGTCCATATTGCAGATGGTTGCGTATGGAAGAGACCTACATTGCGTTTTGTTACACGTCAAGTGAATCTTTACATACGGGAGGCGGTATTTAAAGAGATCATTGAGACATTAAGAAGTATGGGCCGCAATTCCGCCATTGCCGATCGAGCTATCGAGAGCTTGACCGAGGGGGTCCTGGAGCGCTTGATTAAAGTTAGGAGGAATGGGAGTTCAAATACCGCCCTACATCACTTGATTGCTCGTCAATCGAGGGTGATCAAATCCGGATGAGTCGTGGTTCCGTGCTCATGAGGACCATTCGCTTTACGGCCCGTGATTTTGCCTTGATCACGGGACTCCATTTTGGAAACTCTACCTTCCATCCCGTGACGACCATCTCCTTCCGTCTGACGGTATTTTCCACAGAATACTCCATGGCAAAAATATTAAGGTTAGTGTTCTGCGGAAGAGGTTCAATGCTCGAGATTTTGGTAGAGACATAAGAGATTATGTCAAGGTTGCCAATTTGCTTATATACTACTACTTTATCCTATGCCGTGACGACATGATGGTCGAGACATGGGCATGGGCATTAGTGGAGGATTTCGAGCAGTGGATATGTTTCCTTGGGGTTCTTATGCCTTTGGGGTTTTATCTTACTACATAGGCAACGTTGCCATGAAGGAGGGACAAGAGCACAAAGACTATCACTTCTATGGTCCTGTTTGGGCTTTACAAATATGGTCGTATGAGATGAGTCCTGCATTGGGAGCATTATGTGGTATTCGAGATAAAACTGTCCAAGTCCCCCGGTGTTTGATGTGGACTACGAGGAAGATGTTTTGTGATTTCACTCATTTCTTCGACGATAAGGTACATAAATTTGTAAACGTATTTTCTCCTAACTTCACTCATCTCTTCAACATTATGTGATTGCCCATCTAATGGTATGCTTTAGTGACTATTGTTGCAGCACAAAATACTTCCCTCTTTACCGCATCTGGAGGAGGATGAGGCTGAGTACTACTACCTGAGCTTTGAGAATGGCTCGCCATATGATGTTAAGTTCATTAAGCCTGTAAGAATAGCTGTGAGGAATAAGGAGGATGAGCCTGCGCCGATCCCGAGGAAGAAAGTTATGGATAGGTTGAAGAAGGCTGCTGGAAAATTGATTACATATGAGTCGGCACATAAAGTGTCGAAGCGACGCCGGCAGAGTACCCCACCAGTAGATGGTGCAGAGACATCGGACCGGGAGAGGCAGCCAGAGAGGGTGTGTTGTGTCCACGGACTTCCTTGTCCGGACCACACCTGTGACACGAGCAGGATGAGTACTTCGATCGCCGCTTGAAGGCGATCTTGTACGACGATTCCGAGTCCGGATTTATTGCTCGAGTTTCTCTCCGGTGCTTTCTCGGGATCGTGGATTTCTTCGGACCTATGCATAGACGTCTAGAGCCCAGACACTACTCAGCTGGGAGCCATGATAGGCCTCGTCATTCTGCATCTGTTAGCAGCGCCCGGCGGAGGATTCCTGACCCTCCATGTCACTCAGTCTCTGGCGCAGCACACAGTCACCATTCTCATCGTCAGCCTAGTCATCATTCTCAGCGTCAGCCGAGTCACCATTCTCAGTGTCAACCGAGTCACCATTCTCAGCATCCGCCTACCCACCATTCTGAGGTCCAGCACAGTCTCCATTCTCAGATTCATCATTCTGTTGAGCGGACTCAGCAGCCCCTTGATTACGAGCATCATTATGAGCCATTTGAGGCGCCGTTTCAGCAGTATGGGACGATGTTCGACTGGTTTCAGGACGAGCATCATTACAGTGCTATGTTTCGCAGTGAGGGTGGTGGTCCTGAGCAGCAACCTCCATTTCAGATCGAAAGCGGCGGCTTTTGAGATCGAGCAAGACTGCATGTACCTCTCTCGATCGTTATAGTTGTGAGAGGGATGCCGAGGGTGACGAAGATGGTGAGAGTGCCGAACGCAAAGATTTGGGTGAGCGTAGTCTTCCACCGCGAGTGAGTCGACCATCTGCCGCTCTTCGGAGCTTTGTGGTTGCGCCTCCCGGAGATAGAGAGGCTCAAGAAGTTGTACCTACGCTTTAGGAGGGAGCACCACGTGATGCTATTGTCCAGGTGTTTGAGATCGGGCATGCTCTCACCCGTGCGTTATTCGACCGGGATAGAGTCTAGCCGTGAAGACTTTGATGCCGAGGTGATAGACGTTATGTGCTTGCGACTCGAGCGAGGCTTCGGAGGGGAGTCCGTAGTGTTGGTGTCGGTAGAGTTGGCACTGTACTTGTCGGCTCCCTATTTTACGTAAGTTCTATAACCTACTCACTTGTATATCATTGGTTTGATATCGATTTTTTTTAATTTTGTGGTTTGGCTTTTTGTAGTTAGTTTTGGCCAACGAGTTTGCAAGACTCCATCCGGATGATCCACTTGGTATCAAGGTGACGGGGAAGCCGGTTTACAAGGAGTGGAAAATTCCTAAATGCATCGAGGACTACATGACAGGTCTTGATAAACCACATGCGGTTCCATGGTTAAATTGCAACGAAGTAAGTTTGAAATTTATATTTATAAATAATTGACGATTTGTTGCCATTTGAAATTTATATTTATAAATGATTCGCTATGTTTGATGTGATGATCTTATATGATTACATATTTTGTTTGAAAAGATCATTGCCATTTGTTGCCTCGACCAGAGCCACTGGGTGACTATCCAGATTGACATCATATCATGGACCGTGGAGTTGTACGATTCCTTGTCACACCACCACGAAGATGGTCGATACCGATTCAACCAACTGCGACCGATTATGCGTCTGATGCCTCGTGTGCTAGCTCAATCCGGGTATTAGATGAACAACCAATCGAAAACGAAGTATGACACGGAGATGAGTTTCAAAATTATGCCACGAGAGCTACAGTTCATACAAAACGACAATCACAGTTGTGGCCCCTTCGCGTGCATGTACTTGGATCGACTGCCTCTCGCAAACCCAGAGCAAGGCACCAAATCAAGGAACTTAATGAAAAATATATTAAGAAATATCGATATGGTTTAGTGCTAAAATCTTTATGTTGTCTTTAGACATGTAGAATGGTTTATGGTGTGTTGTACAATATTTATGTTGTATTTAGACGCTTTTGGATGAATGTGTCGGTGTTGTTAAATGCAATGTGTTGGCTCTGTGTTACACACGATGGATGCACACGATCGTGGCCATCGTGTGTTACGATCGTGTGCAACCTACCCACGGTCATGCGTCGATGTCGCTGCGTGCGCACGATGGTCGGCATGACCGTGTGCACACGCACCGCGAGTACCATCGTGGCACGCCGCACACGATCGTGTTCCATCGCGGCACCGACACGACACGGCCGTGTACACGATCGTGTGCATATGAACTTTTGGTATTTTTGCAAATTTGAACTATTGTGTTATCTAGAATGATGTTTTGTGATTCAAACATCGCTTGTTCAAACATTAATTACTATATGGCTTCTTATACAAACTCCTATTTGTCATTTCGTTGTAATTCATTAGTATATGAGGTAATTTATCCAGATGATTGAACTTATCCGTACGTACTAATACACTGAGAACAATTGGACGACACATGATATGCAATATATTATGTTAATTCAATCAATAACTTTTTAGATAAGTGTATCATTAACAAATAATTGTTAATATATAAGTAACAACACCTAAATTGACGAGTAATTTGAGAAATTGGTGATAATTCTTGATGTTCTTGTGCACACGATCGTGTGTTCCATCGTGGACACGACCGTGTACACGATCTTGTGCATATGAACTTTTGGTATTTTTGCAAATTTGAACTATTGTGTTATCTAGAATGATGTTTTGTGATTCAAACATCGCTTGTTCAAACATTAATTACTATATGGCTTCTTATACAAACTCCTATTTGTCATTTCGTTGTAATTCATTAGTATATGAGGTAATTCATCCAGATGATTGAACTTATCCGTACGTACTAATACACTGAGAAAAATTGGACGACACATGATATGCAATATATTATGTTAATTCAATTAATAACTTTTTATATTAGTGTATCATTAACAAATAATTGTTAATATATAAGTAACAACACCTAAATTGACGAGTAATTTGAGAAATTGGTGAAAATTCTTGATGTTCTTGTGCACACGATCGTGTGTTCCATCGTGGACACGACCGTGTACACGATCGTGTGCATATGAACTTTTGGTATTTTTGCAAATTTAAACTATTGTGTTATCTAGAATGATGTTTTGTGATTCAAACATCGCTTGTTCAAACATTAATTACTATATGGCTTCTTATACAAACTCCTATTTGTCATTTCGTTGTAATTCATTAGTATATGAGGTAATTCATCCAGATGATTGAACTTATCCGTACGTACTAATACACTGAGAACAATTGGACGACACATGATATGCAATATATTATGTTAATTCAATCAATAACTTTTTAGATAAGTGTATCATTAACAAATAATTGTTAATATATAAGTAACAACACCTAAATTGACGAGTAATTTGAGAAATTGGTGAAAATTCTTGATGTTCTTGTGCACACGATCGTGTGTTCCATCGTGGACACGACCGTGTACACGATCGTGTGCATATGAACTTTTGGTATTTTTGCAAATTTGAACTATTGTGTTATCTAGAATGATGTTTTGTGATTCAAACATCGCTTGTTCAAACATTAATTACTATATGGATTCTTATACAAACTCCTATTTGTCATTTCGTTGTATTTCATTAGTATATGAGGTAATTCATCCAGATGATTGAACTTATCCATACGTACTAATACACTGAGAACAATTGGACGACACATGATATGCAATATATTATGTTAATTCAATCAATAACTTTTTATATAAGTGTATCATTAACAAATAATTGTTAATATATAAGTAACAACACCTAAATTGACGAGTAATTTGAGAAATTGGTGAAAATTCTTGATGTTCTTGTGCACACGATCGTGTGTTCCATCGTGGATACGACCGTGTACACGATCGTGTGCATATGAACTTTTGGTATTTTTGCAAATTTGAACGATTGTGTTATCTAGAATGATGTTTTGTGATTCAAACATCGCTTGTTCAAACATTAATTACTATATGGCTTCTTATACAAACTCCTATTTGTCATTTCGTTGTAATTCATTAGTATATGAGGTAATTCATCCAGATGATTGAACTTATCCGTACGTACTAATACACTGAGAACAATTGGATGACACATGATATGCAATATATTATGTTAATTCAATCAATAACTTTTTAGATAAGTGTATCATTAACAAATAATTGTTAATATATAAGTAACAACACCTAAATTGACGAGTAATTTGAGAAATTGGTGAAAATTCTTGATGTTCTTGTGCACACGATCGTGTGTTCCATCGTGGACACGACCGTGTACACGATCGTGTGCATATGAACTTTTGGTATTTTTGCAAATTTGAACTATTGTGTTATCTAGAATGATGTTTTGTGATTCAAACATCGCTTGTTCAAACATTAATTACTATATGGCTTCTTATACAAACTCCTATTTGTCATTTCGTTGTAATTCATTAGTATATGACGTAATTCATCCAGATGATTGAACTTATCCGTACGCATTTCTAATACACCGAGAACAATCGACGACACATGATATGCAATATATTATGTTAATTCAATCAATAACTTTTTAGATAAGTGTATCATTAACAAATAATTGTTAATATATAAGTAACAACACCTAAATTGACGAGTAATTTGAGAAATTGGTGAAAATTCTTGATGTTCTTGTGCACACGATCGTGTGTTTCATCGTGGACACGACCGTGTACACGATCGTGTGCATACGTGGATACAACGCCAATTTGACACCTGGTTGCCAACGTGTCACACGATTGGAACACGCGATCGCGGCGATCGTGTACACGATTGTGTTTACTTCAAAGGTCAAATTATTTTATTATAAAATCCCATCGTGGGTCGGTCCCCCCCCCTTTATTATAAAATCCCATCGTGGGTCGGTCCCCCCCCTTTATTATAAAATCCCATCGCGGGTCGGTCCCCCCCCCTTTATTTTAAAATCCCATCGTCGGTCGGTCTCCCCCCCTTTTTCACTTCAAACCCTAATCAATTAACATCAGTTAAAATTCATTAAAAGCAAATACGCGAAATGCGCGGTCGATTACGAGAAACCGATTTAGGAGGAAGCGAAGCACCACCACCAAAAAGAAGAAGGAGGATACCTACTCCCAACCCACCATACAGAACTAGGCCGAGAGGAAGATACTCAATGCTCAGAGTAAGTTTTTTGATTTTGTTGTATGTGTAGTGACTATCATTGCAAATTAATGTGTTCCATGAAACAGGGCCTATTTAAAAACATCATGAGCATTCCAATATACTAGATGGTGATGATGATAATGATTTGGAGATTTCGAGAATAAAAGCAAAAAGTTATTTTGGAAGAGGAAGTTCATGAAGACGGTGATACAAGACTAAAGATACAAGCAGCAGATTGGGGAAAAGGGATCCAATTGATTGTTTTTTTATATTATTATAAGATATTTTTGTGTGATGGTGATTAAATTTTGTTTTGTAAAGTTATATGCTTGAATCGTAAACTATTGCTCTTTGAAGTGAGCTACTTTGTTATGGTTAATGTTTGGCTCCATAATCACCTTTATTTGCTTTACATAATCGAACACTTAAATTTCAATTCAAAGGTAAAGAAAATAGACACAAAATTATGCATTTCAACTAATAATCGAATCGAATCAATACATGGTCCATCGAGGATCAAAATATCAGCACATGATTGTTGCTAGTAAGTCACAAAATATAAAAATACATAAGCAATTTAAGTTTCACGGTATGGACATCCCCTTATGTCATGGTCATCATTACGGCAAATGCTACACCTCTTTTTCTGCCGGCGCCTTTGCCTCGTTTGTTCATCGATTTCTTGAGTTTCTTCAGTGATATTCAAATCCACACCACCTATGGGAATGAATGCTTTGCAAGATTTTCTATTGTGGCGGTTTCTTTTACACCTACCGCACACCCGAGGCCGTCCACTGCGGGCAAATTTTCAACAACAGACCGGCGCGACTCATCCTTGGTCGGCCGGCTTGTCGCACTTCTCCGGAGGTACGCAAACGATGGATGAGATCTCCGGTGGGACATTCCACTCATCAGGATGTGGGATGGGACTAATATGCTCCTTATAAGTCTCTCTAAGGCCTTGTTGCTTGAAATAACGACTAACAAAATCATACACGGACAAACCATTGTTGGCGCGCCTGTTACAATAAGCAATTATGTCAAGGATGTTGTATAGGATAATGTATTTTTTATATTGATGAGGTGATAAATCCAGACCATCCCTGTTTTGCAAACGATGGCAAAACACGATCGCGTCGATCGTGTGTTACGATCACGGTGATCGTGGGGTTACGATCGTGCCCATTGGGTTACGATCGTGCCCATCGTGTGTTACGATCACGGTGCTCGTGGGGTTACGATCGTGCCCATTTTGTTACGATCGTGCACATCGTGTGTCCCATCGTAGGTTACGATAAGGGCGATCATGGGTTACGGTCATGGAGACCTTGGGGTTACGATCGTGCCCATCATTGGTTACGTTCGTGCCCATCGTGGGTTACGATCGTGCCCATTGTTGGTTACGATCGTGCCCATCGTGGGTTACGATCGTGCCCATCGTGGGTTACGATCGTGCCCATCGTGGGTTTCGATCGTGACCATCGTGAGTTACGATCGTGCCCATCGTGGGTAACGATCGTGCCCATCGTGGGTAACGATCGTGCACACAACAACATAGACATGTACCTTATAGCGGCAGCGGCATGACGACATGGAATCTGATCCAAATCAAACTCACGACAACAACATGTCCATGTTCGAAGGTCGACCTCATAAGAAACTTTGTTTTCTTCGACTTTATAAACAAGTGGTGTGGTAGCTCGAACGGTAAGAGTCAGACTGGCTTGCACAGAGTTAGAAAGCTTTTCAAAAGTGTGCATTGTCAACTCATGGTCTCTTGACGTAGCTTCTCCTCGCTTCTCATCAAACCAATTCTCTAAAATTAGGCGAAATATCTCAAGTAACGAGCAAACAGGTAAACGTCTAGCCCACAACATACGATTATTAAAGCATTCAACAGCATTGGACGTCAAGAAGTTATAGCGTCGTCTCGACACTTCGACCTAGCCCACCTCTCTGGCCCACTTCGTAAAGGCGCCCGTGCGCCCATTGTGGCTTTCGATATGTAGTTTCAAAAGTAGTTTTCAAAACTTCATCTCGATGCGTGTAGCGTAGCTTCTAAAGAGTCCTATAGCATGCGCACCATAGGAGGTCAGATTTTTGCAAGATGGTGATAGCAAAACCCGTGGAATGCATTCGGATAGACGGCTCGAACAAAGATTCTCGAATGCTCTTATGTTGGTCACTCACAATCGCAAATCTTCCGGATTGTAGCATCTGCGCAGTTATACGTAAAATAAGTCCATGACTCGTCGTTCTCTATCGGACCGAGACCAAAAGCAAGAGGAAAACTTGCTCGCTTCGTCAAATGTGACAACCGAAATAGAGTTCCTTTATTCCTTCCCTTTAGGTGGGTCCCATCAACTATAATCACCGGCCAAGGCACGTATCAAATGCCCTAATACTGGTCCGAGTGCAACGAACATGTGGCGAAACACTCCTCACGAGTCGTCTCGCAAATCATAAATTGTCCTGGATTACGCTGTTTTAACAAATACATATAAGATGGGAGCCTCTGATACGACTCATCGAAGCCGCCATATGTATTCTCTATCGCTATATTCCTCGTCCGGAGAGCAAAACTGTATAGCATGTCAATGCCATACTCCCTACACATCTCTGCAATCATCTCCTTTGGCCTCAAAGTGACCCCATCACCGGTCAATCTTTTAGCAAAATAATGGGCGGCAACCTCAGAAGTGACCGATCGTGCGGCAGCACGGTTCAAATCAGGGTAACAGCTGTGCTCCAATGTCAACTTAGTAATTCTCCAAATAGTTGCACCCTCAATAGCACACAACCTAAACTGACAATTTCTTCACCCACTCTTACAGACAAACACTATACGTTTATCGGCGGAACGATCAGTGATACACTGTAGCATGTTTTCCAAATGATACATTCATACAGTTATCCTCAACTCTGTCTTCGAACGAAAGGTGGACCCTACCTCTAGCTGACCGGTAACCGGTGGAGGCTGCTCGACCCAACCCAAAGTCCCGGCACTACCGGGGTCCGGAAATGGAATGATCCAGTTACGTATTGATTGTAGATGCTCATGCTCGCTCGCAGATTGATGGTCGGATGAGAAGTTCCGACGACTCATAATCTTATCCATTTGGGCCAGTTGGCGAACCCAAGCAAGAAATTCCGCAGATAGTGACTCAAGCAAGTCTTTACAACAATCTTCATCTTCGGATGTATGCACCTCTTCATCTTCATCATCTTCCTCGTCTTCCTCATCTTCCTCGTATTGATACTCTTTGGAAGGCATGTCATAATTTATGTTGCCGGGCTCTACTCTCGAGCTGCTACATCCCATATTAACCTCGGGAGTGGAGGAGCTGCTGTTCTCAACATAGACCTCAGGATCCTCCTTGTATTCTACTAGTAATCGAAGTATCTCGGTATCGCCCCTTAATAGGACTTTTACTTTGTTTCCTTTGGCCATGTGTGTCAAGTACCATAATTTGTAATCGGACTCATTTGGACCACCCAAACCCTCTCTGATAACCCCCACGAGGTTTGCACGACTAACTTTGCTCGTGTCGATATAGACAAAAAAGGAGTCCCCGTCTACATATGTCGATCGCTCCCAATGACCACCGTGATGTATCAAAATACGCTGCCACGCAAAAAGATGAATAACTATTCAGAAAAATGAGCGAACAATATTACGGTCTGCCTTGGACACGACCGATGCACACGGTCGTATACTACCGTGTGCAATGATCGTGTGCAAGTTTCTGTCCATGAACACGATCGCTGCACACGATTTTAGACGATCGTGTTAAACGATCGTGTACACGTTAGTGTTGCGCACGATGTTAAGATCGCTAAGATTTACGTTGCACACGATCGTTGCACACGGTGGCTTCCCATCGTGTGCAGCGATCGTGTCCGTAAGAACAGATATGGAATTTTTTTTTCATCGTTCAAATAATGATGCATACCTTCTTTATGAACTCAGAATCACGACAAATGAAGTCCTATTTCAACGTCAACTTTTATTTTCGAACAATCTTGTGATTTCTATAAGATTTTTTGAGAGACCCTTTGTCAAAAATAAAATGGTTGTGTTGTTTTGATGTATATGTTTGTAGTTAAATTTTGGTTCTTGGACATTAATATCGATCGGAGGAGGAAAGTAAAAAAGAAAAAAGAGAAGAAAAGTTGTTTAAATTAAATAAAAAAAAAAGAGAGAAGTCAACAATACAACAAAAGAGAGGACATTTTAGTCTTTTCAATCAAAATGGTACCAAAAACTTATAGTTTTATGAATGAGGATATAGAACTTATCAATTTATGCTTTGGTATTAAAAAATTGATTCCCACTTTTCTCTACCCCATTAAGGGGCTGTTTACTTTTTTTCCATTAATCTCTGAATGGATTAAGCTGTCTGAGTGGATTAATCTGTCTGATTTGAAAAAATATCTTGTTGTTTTTTTTTTTTTTTTTTTGAATGAACTTTCTGAATGACAGAAATGACTATTTCACCCCTCAATATGAATTATGTCCTTTTTGATAAAGGACGGATTTAGCACTTTAGTTTATATAATCAATTTAAGACATAATATATATTTTAATTTATATTAATATATATATATATATATATTCATAAATCATATTATAATTTTCAGGTATATTTAACTAATCAGACAATATTTTTATAAATATATTAAGTTATATTTTAATATATAGTTATATTAATTTTTTTAATAGTCAATATAAAAAAATCAATTTAAATAATATAACATAATATATATTTTAATTTATATTATAATATATATTCATAAATCATATTATAATTTTTAGGTATATTTAAATAATCAGACAATATTTTTATAAATACATTAAGTTGTATTTTAATATATATATATATAGTTATATTAATTTTTTTAATAGTCAATATAAAAAAATAAATTTAAATAATATAACATAATATATATTTTAATTTATATTATAATATATATTCATAAATCATATTATAATTTTCAGATATATTTAAATAATTAGACAATATTTTTTTAAATATATTAAGTTATATTTTAATATATATAGTTATATTAATTTTGTTAATATTAAATATAAAAAAAATCAATTTATATAATATAACATAATAATATTTTAATTTATATCATAATATATATTCGTAAATCATATTATGATTTTCAGGTATATTTAAATAATCGCACAATATTTTTATAAATATATTAAGTTATATTTAAATATATATAGTTATATTATTTTTGTTAATAGTCAATATAAAAAAATCAATTTATATAATATAACATAATATATATTTTAATTTATATTATAATATGTATTCGTAAATCATATTATAATTTTCAGGTATATTTAAATAATCAGACAATATTTTTATAAATATATTAAGTTATATTTAAATATATATAGTTATATTAATTTTTTTATCAATAAATAGTTTATATTTTATGACTTTTAAATATATAATATTAATATATATTTTAAATTTATACTATATATACTCAATTATAGTGAAGATTATATGATAATTTATACTATATATACTCAATTCTTTTATTATTAGAGAGGGTAATGTTGGTATATTTGGGAAGTATTTCTGGCTTAATGGTAAGGACACCCCAAAAGTTGCTTAATGAAAAAGACATTATTAAGATCATTAAGTTGAAAGTAAACAGCAAAATATAGCTAAGCAATTAAGATGATTAAGCAGTAAGCTGGTTAAGTAAAAAATAAACAAAGCCTTTAGTGTTTATTTGTGGCTTAATAAGTTTAACGACAAAAAGGGCTTATTCGCGTAGATGTTTGGAGATGTTTACTTGAGGGCTTAATGGTGTTCGCGCAAATAAAAATGGCTTATTCATAAAGTAGGAAATGAGGTGGTCCCATTAAGACAAAAAAATGACACCCTACCCCTAATTGAAAACCACGCCTCATTCATCATTAAAAAACCACGCCCAACTACCCGATGACCCGAACTAAAAATTTCGGGTATTTTTAAATTTTTTAAATTTTTTCGGGCCGGGTACCCGACCCGAAAAAAAGTCATATAATCGGGCCGGGTCCTGGCCGACTTGTGCGTAAATTCGGGTACCCGAAAACCCGATTATTCTTTTCATAGTTATTTTTTTTATAAATTTAATTCATTAATTTATAAGTGTATGAACTTTATCTTTCAAATAATATGAATTATACTTAATATGAGAATTCATGTTAATTTATTTTGTAATGATATTTATTCTCACTAGTTTGGAAATTTACAAGAAGATAAAACCGTTAAATAAGAAATAATATATTTTCTCATATATATAATTGAATATTGAAAAAGCGTGTGCTCGACTTTTTCGGGTCGGGTCACGGGCCGAATTTTCCATTACTCGCATAGCCGGGTACCCAGTTATGAACACCCCTAGCTAATAGCACTCAATATATGTTTTTTTTTTTTTTGCGTGATGAAATTGCAAATAGTTTGGTTAATAATGTTTAAACTTGACTACTTTGTGTTTGAATTTGACTACTTTGTGTTTGAAATTGGATTTCTAAGTACTTTTTGAATTTATATTTTGATTTTATTGATCATATCATTGAATTTAGGAATATATGGCTTAAAAAATAAACAACAATTTATAAAACAACTTATAATTCATATTCAGAGGTAAATCGGTCATTTCTGTTATTCAGACTGTTTATTCAGATGAAAAAGTAAACAACGACATCACTTTACAAACAGACACATTTAACCAGGCAAACACATTTATTCATACAAGATTTAATAAAAATTTGGTAAACAGTCCCTTAGCCCTATCTAGGGATGGCAATGGGGCGGGTGGGGCAGGGTTCATAACTCCCGACCCCGATCCCGTCCGGATACGGGGATTAATATCCCGTCCCTGGTCAAATTCTGGTCAAACTCCGGTCAAATCCCGATCCCCGGTCCTTACCCGCCCCCCCGGTTTGCTGCTGTTTTTATAGCAACTTTTAGCTATTTTTCTGATGTCTTTTCAGTCAGAACAAATAAAATAGTAATTAAGTAAGTGTAAAAAATTACATAAATTCATAAAAGTCCACAATAAAAGATTACATAACTTAAGTTTATATATTTAATAAATATATAAAAAATTAAATTTTTAATTATATATATACCGGATCCGAGGCGGGTCAGGGGATAGGCATCCCGGTCCCAGACCCAACCCCGATTTCATGTAAGTGGGTATCCCCGGCCCCAGCCGCCGTACCCAGTTTGGCGGGGAATCCCCAGTCCCGATCGGAGTGGGTCGATCGAATTCCCCACCGGATCGGGCCAAAATGGCATGCTTAGCCTATCTCATCTCACCAACCATTTCCTTAAGTTTTATTAGTGACACATCACTGGGGTCGTAGAAGTCAATACGAGGAACACTGCCCTCCACATATGAATTTAGCAGCTGAATCACCTTCCCGTCTTTTGAATTTACAGATATTACTTCCTCCGTTTCGTTCAAAAATTTATATTTTTATAAAAAAATAGTCATTTTAGTAAGTTTACATATATCACTTTTCACAATCAAATCAAATAATTAATTTTTTACTTTTTAATCTCTAATATATATTTATCATCAATATTTTTTACTTTTTAATCTCCATTATATATTTATCGTAATTACCTATATTAATAATTACCTAAAATACACAAAATGTACACAATCATTCAATCTTTGAATGAGACAGGAAGGATTGTGTTATTACCATCAAGATCTTTGAATGAGACGGGAAGGATTGTGTTATTACCATCAAGTAGAGGTGCCCAACCACGGGTCCGGGTCCGGGTCCGGATCGGACCCGCCGGGTCGCCGGGTCGGCAGACAGACTCGACCCACCCGCATATGAAATGTACGGGTTGGCGGGTCGACGGTCGCCACGGTCCGGTCCGGTCCGACTCCGCCGGTCACGGGTCGACCTGCCTATTTTTTTTTATTTTAAAAATGTATATAAAACTTTTATTTGTTATCATTTTATACACGAAAAATAACTATAAGTGAAAAAAGAAATCATTTGAAAAAATTAGCTTGTATTTAATTTTAAGTTTTACTTAAAATTAAATTACCTACGTATCCCCGTGAGGAATCAAAGCTCCACGTAGTTCTTTTACTTGAGAAGAGTTAAAAAAATGGGCTTGTATTTAATTTTAAGTTTTCACTTAAAATTAAATTGCCTACGTATCCTCGTGAGGAATCAAAGCCCTACGTAGTTCTTTACTTACCTGACTTACCTTACTTACCTTTAGTCGAAGTCGATGTCGTCGTCGTCTTGATCGTCGGTTTGACTCATTTGACTAGACTCTCCTTCGGTAGTGCCTTCTTGATAGGCATCTTGGTCCGCTAATAGGTCATCCCATTTATTTTCTTGATCTCGTAACTCGGCTTTTGTTGCGTCTTTAAGTATCATTTGAGCCTCGAGATTTTTTGGCGTCATTCGGGATCTCCGCTCGTCCAAAGATATAGCCTCCTTCACTAAAAGCACTCTCAACGGGATCATGGATGCGGGCACTGCAAGAATTTCTTGTGCCATAATGGAAAGTATGGGAAATTCGGTTCCCCTTCTTTTCCACCAATCCAACAGATCAAAGGTACCTGCATTGTCATCCTCCGGCACAAAACTAGTTGCATAATATCTACTAAGGTCATTTCTTTGACCGACGTTACTACCACCCCTATTTCTTGCTATATTATAGAGTTGTTGTTGAAATGGAGGTTCTTCTTCAGCTTGGCTTGCCGCAGGACGCTTCGACTTTGATTTTTGCGTCGGAGTTGGTACGCCATGAAGAGTGCGCTCGAATGTTGCATATGTTTGATTTAACATAGCTTCATCGATTTCATGGTCCATTTCTTCGTCGATGTTTTGCAGTTGTTGACGATTCGGGACACGTCGAAATCCCCGGAGATCAACTTCTTCTTCACTGGTAGTTGTTGTACTACCGTAATAGATATTTTCATGTGTAACATCATATTCAGGATCTTGACTTTCATTTTCAAAACCGGGTGGAGTTTGGTTTTGGGGCTCCCGAATAATTATTCCAGATGGTTTCTTCGATTTGCCCCAAAGACCCATTCGCTCGAACTTGGACATTTTGGATTTTTTGGGAGATGTAGCAATACCCTTTCCCTTGTCAGAACTCGACATAATGATAAAATGCGAAAAAAAAGAGAGAGATTAAGTAGTATAGCAATTAACAATGAGAGTTTGAGAGATAGATAGTATTGAAGGTGTGGAAAAATTGTGTTGGGGAGGGGGGTATTTATAGTTAGGAAACTTTTTTTTTTTTTTAAAAAATCGGACTAGCCGTTAGACCCGCCGGCTCCAACGGCCATTTTTTGAATTTTTTTTTTTTTTTTTTTAATTTCCACGGTCGACGGCCAATTGCGGTCGACGGGTTGGGGGAAGCTCGACCCGGACCCCACCCGTGTATACCATGGGTCCGGGTCGGCGGGTCACACGGGTCGGCCGGGTCCGGGTCTTGCACGGGTCAGCCGGGTCCGGGTCGGCGGGTCGACCCGGCGGGTTGGGTCGTTTTGGGCACCTCTACCATCAAGTGTAGGAAACTGCAGAAAGTAAGACTTTTTTCATGCATGTGCGACTCACATGCATCTTTTGGCCGGATTTAGTCAACAGTGGATGTAAATTGTACTACTTAGGGCTGTGAACGAACGTAACAGTTCGATTTGGTGCGAAGGATTTGGCTCGAAAAAGCTCGATTCGTGACTCGATTCGGGGCACCAAACGTAGAGCTGAACCCTATACAATAGAATTCGGGAATCGGACTGAACGATTCGGCTCGATTCGGGGGGCTTTGGCCCAAGACATAAACTCCTCCCATCCCAAGCCGAACCATTCGGCTTCAGCGAATCAGACCGAACTATATTCGAACTATACTGGACTTATAGAGTTATAGTGGACTTTAGCTCGAGCCGAATCGAACTATATTCGAACGGTTCGAAAATTCGAGCCGAATCGAATCGAACTATAAAAAAAAATTGTTGCCTTCGAGCCGAATCGAACCTCAAATTCTGAGGTTCGAAATTTTCGAGCCGGACCAAACTCAGTAAAGATTCGATAGTGTTCGGCTCGTTTACAGCCCTAGTCCTACTTCAGACAGGTTGCTAGTTAATAGTAAAAAAAAAAACTATGGGTAAATAGTTGAAAAATACACAAAGTTTAGGGTGGAAAATGATATTTCCCTAGTTCCATGAGGTATATAATTGCGTTCTCACAGTCTCTGTCTAATTATTAATTTTTTCACCATCGAACTTTTTTTAGTTAACATAAAAACACCAAAAAATTGGCGCAACTGGTTAAAAAACACCGATATTTTTCAGTTAACACAAAACACCGATATTTTTCAGTGAGGTAGGGAAAGCTTTGTCATCGGAAACTGTTTGAATTATATTCAATTACTGACTGATACTTCTTTCTAGTGTTCGTCTGTTGTACCTGTTAAAATAAGGCCCAAATGAATGTTATATTACTGGGCCCATATTGGACATTTTAAGTATGTGCAGCCCAGCCCAAACGTTTAATACTCACACCCCAGCCCCGATTCTAGATCCTTCCTGGCTTTTAATCCCGGGCGTCCATTTGGTCGGTCTCATCCCTACCGTCCATTGCCCTTATTAAAACCCTCCCTGCTGAGACCCTAACTCATTTCTCCCGTTTCCTTTTCTCTCTCTTCAGAACCATTTTCTCCGCCTCCATCCGATGGCGACATGTTCTCCATCCCGCTGCGACCGGCAAATCGGTTCCGATTTGAATGGAAATCGAAACCCTTATCAGATTAATGATAAGTTGGCTTCGATTCCCCGAGAATCGCGAGGCTTCCGTTTCCTTCTAGTCTATATATATATATATATATATATATATATATATATATATCTTCCTGAGTTCAGTTTTGAGTGACACGAAAAATCTTCTGTGAGAACAAACACCTTTGTGAGATTCTAAGTGAAAACAATTGCGAATCTGTGTGATAAGAAATTTTTGAGTGAAATTTTTGAGTTCTCTTCGGGTTTTTCAGTTCGGGTGATTTTGAAACCGTTGGGTTCCGTGGGTTTACTGTTTAGGCTGTTGGTTGCTGACTTTGATTGAGCACTAGACGAGGGTACTGAGTATTGGAGGACTGAGCCGAGACCGATTTCGGCTGATTCTCACCACTATCACTCCTCGTTCTTCAGATCTTGTGTGATCTGTTCGGTTTGATTTCTTGAACTTTAATTTTATGTTCTTTGTGTTCGGGTCTTTGAGGTTAATTCGTTTTTCCTCTGTGTAATTCGTTGTTATTAAGTTTGTTGTGTAATCCTTAATCCCCGTAACTATAGGAACTTTATTTGTAATTCGTTAACTGCTTTGTTGTGTAATTTTATGTATTCCGGATAGATACCCTACAGTGGTATCGGAGACTCTAAAATGGGTTTCTATTCGGAAGGGCATACGGATTCCGGCCGAGGAATCCGCTCAGGTATTGCATTTCTTACTCTCTCCTGCTTATTTTCGGTACTGTGGTGTGCTGCCCGTTATTTTAGCTTCCGACTGTTTACTTGATCTTGTCTGGGTGACTGTGATTGCTTCGATTTACTATCTTTGTGTTGAGACTGTTGTAGTCGCTATCTCCGAGCATACCAAACCCCCTTGCCTGGACCGCAAGTGTTTCTCAGATCTTGTGGGGGCTCCGGGATACGATTCCAGCTCGCTTTATTTTAAAATCTGTTGTGATTTTAGTCTTTGTGATATCTACGTGATACCGGGATTTGATCCCATCTGGCTTTATTTTAAAATCTGTTGCGATTCTAGTCTGTGTGATATCTACGTGATACTTAACCGTTATCTCAGTTTCTACATTATTAACAGTACATTGTGCAGCTATTTTAAATCTTGTGTGATTTTTATAAATATTAAAATGGGTTCTCTTACTTCATTTACAATGGCACCTTTCGATGGCAAAGGAGATTTTAGGATTTGGCAACAGAAAATGAAATCTATACTTGTCCAACAAAAATGTTTTAAGGCCATTGAAGGTACTTTTCAGTTTGATGTGTCTTCTGAGAAACGTGAGGAATTGATTGAGTTTGCTCATTCATCTATAATCTTGAACTTGTCTGATTCTGTGATTAGACGAATAAGCAAAATTGATAATGCTAAACAACTTTGGGATAAACTTGAGGAAACATTTACTGAAACATCTTTGCCGAATAAATTATTCCTTCTCGAAAAGTTTTTTCGATATAAGCTGGATTTGAATAAAGATATTGATGGTAATCTTGATGCCTTTACAAAGTTAGTACAAAATATAAAACAAACGGGTGATAAAAATATTGATGATTATTCCCCTATTGTGCTCTTGAATGGTATCCCTGATGCTTATAATGATGTGAAATATGCTATTAAATATGGGAGGGATTCTGTTACTTTAGACACTGTTATAAGTGGCTTAAAGAGTAAGGAATTAGACTTGAAAATTAATAAGGTTTCTAAACCGGTGTCTGATGTCAATTTTGTAAGGTCTAAGCAACACCTTAAAAAGAAACCGTTTATCAAAACTGATTCTGAGAAGTCTAATAAGAAAAAGGGGCAATGGAAGAATAAATCTAAGTTCCGGACTAAGAATCGCAAATGCTATAACTGTGGTGAATCTGGTCATTATATACAAGAATGCACCAAGCCTAAAAAGAATTTACAAAATGATCAGGCTAATTTGACGGTGGGCGATGTCTTTATGGTTATTGATGATTTGCGTCTTTCTGTGAATTCTGTGCTTTCTGGTTTGTGTGAAAACGAATGGTTGCTGGACTCTGGATGCACTCATCATACGACACCTTATAAACAGCATTTTATGAGTTATACTAATCTTGGTGATCAGTATGTTTATATGCCTGATAAGGTGAAAAGGGTTGTGGCCGGAGTAGGAAAGGTGTGTTTGAAATTTGCTGATGGCACTCAGTTCACTCTAAAAAATGTCAGACGTATTCCTGATTTATCTCATAATCTGATATCTTGTACTACTTTGGAAGATGAGGGCCTTAGGGGTTGTTAGGGGAATGGTTGCATGAAAATTTGCAGAGGCTCCTTAATGTTGTTTAAAGGAATTCAGAAATTTAATTTATACATTTGCCAAACTGAAACTGCTGCATGTTCTAATCTGGTTTGTACGGATAAAACTGAATTGTGGCATAATAGGTTAGGACACATGGGCATGAAGGGATTAGATATCTTGCATAAACAAAAGTGTTTTGGAAAGGATTAAATCTCTAAGATGTCTTTCTGTGACTCTTGCATGTATGGCAAACAATATAAAACTCAATTTCCAAAACCTCCCGATTCCCCTGATCCCGTTTTTGAGAAATCTGGTAAGAGTTCCAATGTGCTTGATTATGTTCATGCTGATGTTTGGGGTCCTGCCAGTGTTCCGACTCATGGTAGGAACTGTTATTTCTTGTCCATTATTGATGATTACTCGAGGAAAGTTTTCGTATTCTTACTCAAACTGAAATCTGATGTGTTTGAAAAGTTTCAAACTTGGAAAACTTTGGTGGAAAATCAAATCGAAAAATGGATAAAAAAGATAAGGACCGATAATGGCCTTGAATTTTGCAATACTCAGTTTGATACTATGTGTTCTGAAAATGACATCCTTAGGCATAAGACAGACCCTTATACCCCTCAACAGAACGGGGAGGCTGAGCAAATGAACCGAACCCTCCTTGAAAAAGTTAGGGCCATGCTCGCCACTTCTGGGTTGTCCAAAAGTTTTTGGGGTGAGGCTCTTTTAACTACTGCCTATCTTATCAATAGATCACCTTCTGTACCATTGAATGGTAATTATCCCGAGTCTGTGTGGTCGGGTCATGCTATTGATTTTTCAAACATTCATGTGTTTGGTTGTGCTGCTTATGTGCATCAAAATATTGATAAACTTGAACCTAGGTCCTTGAGATGTGTTTTTCTTGGCTATCGTGATGGTATTAAGGGTTATCGTTTATGGGTCAGACCTGAACCCGAATTGAAGGTGATTACGAGTAGGGATGTGGTCTTTAATGAAACTGAATTTCCTTGTCTTGATAATCCTTTACCTGCTCCTGTGTTAGCCGCTGATAATTCTCCCCACCCTATTCAGATTAGGGTGGAGCATCTTAGTGATAATGAGTTACCTGTTGAATCTGATAATATGAAAAATCCTGAATCTTCTAATGCTCAATCTGATAACCACTCTGAAAATGGAGATGAATCTGAATATGTTCCTGACTTGTCTGATTATCAATTAACTAGGGATAGGCCTAGAAGGAACGTTAGAAGACCAATACATTTAGATGATTTCCATATGGCTTCTCTTGCTTTCAATGTGTTTGATATGCTTGATGGAAACGAACCTAAAACTTACAATGACGCTTTGTTATCTGATAAATCAAATGAATGGTTAGGTGCAATGAATGGAGAAATGACATCCTTGCATGCAAATGATACTTGGAAACTTGTTCCAAAACCTAAAAATTGTTCTTTGATTGATTGTAAGTGGTTGTTTAAAGTAAAAAAGGATGAGGATAACGTCAGATTCAAAGCGAGGTTAGTAGCTAAAGGTTTTACTCAACGAGAAGGTATTGACTATACTGAGATCTTTGCACCTGTAGTTAAATTCACCACTGTTCGCATCATGCTTGCATTAGTTGCACATCATAATTGGGAGATGAAACAATTAGATGTTAAAACGGTATTTTTGCATGGTGAATTGAAAGAAACTATCTACATGAAACAACCGGAAGGTTTTATAGATAGTAACCTTCCTGATCATGTGTGCTTACTTAATAAAACCTTATATGGCTTAAAGCAATCCCCTAGAGAGTGGAACAAGAAATTCAATGATTGCATGCTGTCCTTGAAATTTCATCGTAGTGCATATGATCCATGCCTTTATTTCAAGAATGACTGTGGTGTTTCTATGTTCTTACTTATTTATGTAGATGATATGCTCTTGATCAGTTCATGCATTAAATCTATTGATCATGTTCAAAGTCGCTTAGGTGAACAATTTAACATGAAGTATTTGGGGGATGCTAAAAGGATATTAGGCATGAATATCATTCGGGACAGATCTAAAGGCACTTTATTTCTAAATTAGTCCTCTCACATTGATAAAATCCTTGAAAAAATTTCAATGACTGATGCTAAAATTGCTAGTGTGCCGTTGGCTCCTCATTTCTTATTATCCAAAACTCAGTCGCCTAAAACTGAATTTGAAATTCGTGAAATGAGATCTGTCCCATATGCTAATGCTATTGGATCTGTCATGTACCTTATGGTTAGTACTAGGCCAGATATTGCTTATGCTGTGAGTTGTTTAAGTAGGTATATGGCTCATCCAGGAAAACCTCATTGGGAGGCCCTTAAGTGGTTACTTCGATACTTAAAAAATTCTGTTTCTGATGGTCTTATTTTCTCCAAATCTGATGATGGGGTTAACCTAAAAGGTTACGTTGACTCCAATTATGCCAATGACAGGGATGAATGTAAGTCCACAACTTCTTATGTGTTTACCTTGTGTGGCTCGTGCATTTCATGGAAATCTCAACTTCAGCATATAGTTACACTGTCTACTACTGAAGCTGAATATATTGCCACCACTGAAGCCTTTAAAAAGGCTATTTGGTTGAAAGGTTTACTTACTGAGATTGGTGTTCTTCGTGATAATGTTGTGGTCTTTTCTGACAGTCAATCTAGCATCCATTTGTGTAGAAATCCTGTTTTCCATGATCGTACTAAGCACATTGACGTCAGGCGACACTTCATCCGTGATATCGTGGAGAAGGGCATAATTGATCTGAAGAAAATCCCGTCCCATTCTAATCCTGCAGATATGGGCACGAAGTGCCTTCCGGTCGAGAAAATCAGATCTTGCAAGTCGATACTGAATATCGACTCCTTTAACTGAAGACACTTCAGTCTTCCAGTTTGCTATCTTTGTGATAGCTTTTATAGTTTTCTTCGTGATTCCTAGTTTTCTTTCTTAGTGATTGATTTATGTCTTTATGCTTGTACTAACTTTGTGTGTTGTACAGGTGGTGTGACGTTTAGCGATGATGACCTCCTTACTCCTGGTGTACCCCGATTGCTCATTTGGTCCGGGTGGAGATATGTTAAAATAAGGCCCAAATGAATGTTATATTACTCGGCCCATATTGGATATTTTAAGTATGTGCAGCCCAGCCCAAACGTTTAATACTCACACCCCAGCCCGGATTCTAGATCCTTCATGGCTTTTAATCCCGGGTGTCCATCTGGTCGGTCTCATCCCTACCGTATTAAAACCCCCCTGCTGAAACCCTAACTCATTTCTCCCGTTTCCTTTTCTCTCTCCTGAGAACCGTTCTCTCCGTCTCCATCCGATGGCGACCTGTTCTCCATCCCGCTGCGACCGGCAAATCGGTTCCGATTTGAACGGAAATTGAAACCCTTATCAGATTAATGATAAGTTGGCTTTGATTCCCCGAGAATCGCGAGGCTTCCATTTCCTTCTAGTCTATATATATCTTCCTGAGTTCAGTTTTGAGTGACACGAAAAATCTTCTGTGAGAACAAACACCTTTGTGAGATTCTAAGTGAAAAAAATTGCGAATCTGTGTGATAAGAAATTTCTGAGTGAAATTTTTGAGTCCTCTTCGGGTTTTTCAGTTCGGGTGATTTTGAAACCGTTGGGTTCCGTGGGTTTACTGTTTGGGCTGTTAGTTGCTGACTTTGATTGAGCACTGGACGAGGGTACTGAGTATTGGAGCACTGAGCAGAGGCCGATTTCGGCTGATTCTCACCACTATCACTCCTCGTTCTTCAGATCTTGTGTGATCTGTTTGGTTTGATTTCTTGAACTTTAATTTTCTGTTCTTTGTGTTCGGGTCTTTGAGGTTAATTCATTTTTCCTCTGTGTAATTCGTTGTTATTAAGTTTGTTGTGTAATCCTTAATCCCCGTAACCATAGGAACTTTATTTGTAATTCGTTTACTGCTTTGTTGTGTAATTTTATGTATTCCGGATAGATATCCTACAGTACCAGTAGTATCTAATTTATGGATCCGCCTCTAATCAACAAATCAAACTATTGTTTCAGTGAAAAACTATATATTATATAAAATACAAAAAAAATAGAAGATAGTTTATATTGTTACAAACAAATTTTTTATAAATGATATAGTATATACGATATGTAAAGGTGATATGAGTAGGGTATCCATACAATGAATATACAAACTCAAACATGGTTAATCATATATATAGAAAGATTGGGTCCAAAAAAATCATTGGGGAGTATTAATGACACCATTTGTATTAATGACATGATTTTTGGAGTGAAAATGTGTGAAGAGTAATGTCATGTGCATGCCAAGTGAAGTGACTTTTATAATAAATTGTAATGAAGATCTATAACTGACAATGAATATCAATCGATCAGTCAAGACATTAAACTGAGATACAATAAAACACACATCACCACCACACTACACTTTAAACACACACTACAACAAAAAAACACACATCACCACCACTCCTCCGACGTCCTCACTCCTCCTCCGCAGGCCACACCTCCACCAGACTCACCTTCGCCGAACGTCATCTCCACCGAACTAAACCACCACCACCGAAGTTTTTCTTCATATATCTAAGGTTTGTATTCATAAATCTAAAGTTTTTTAAAAATAGATCTAAAATTTTGAAAGTTTTTCTTGATGTTTATATTTGGATATGAGTTTCTATTAATTTATATTGCATTACTCCGCCGCCGTTATTGACTGGCCGGAAAATTTGTCGCCGCGCCGCCGTTTTTTTAAGGTAACTTTTGAGTTTGTTTTTACTAGATCTATTAATATTTAATAATTTTTTAATGTGCTTATAGGTAGATATGATAGCAATACCTTTGGAATCAAGATTTTTATTTTTTGTTTGTATAATGATTTGATTATTAAGTTATTTAGTTTAGTTTGTTTGTGTTCTTGATTCTTTAGTTTTATAGAAAACAAAATGGTTACATCTACGTAAACATTAACAAAATCTTCTCAACAATCAACAAAGTTCTCTCGCGGCAGCCTTAGTTACAAATTGATGTATATTCGACAATTTATACAAACACTACGCGATTAACAATTAGATACAACGTTTGTGTATCGCACGGGTTCTGAAAATGACAATAACAAAAAACAAAAAAAAAACTATAAGCTTCTCAAATGGCAACAAACAACATCCGACGCAATCTTGGTAAGCATCTGCACATATTCAACCATGTGCACCAACATTACGTACAAAACACGTAGATATAATGCATAACATTAACATACTACACTATAACAACAACTTAAATTTAACATATATGACCAACGCTTTTACTCATCGTCCCGAACTTAACATTTTTGTATAACCAAACTAAAGTAAACCATAACCAAAATTAATACCATAAATTAACCGAATACGAAACAGACCAAAACTATGTGCAATGCAAGAGATTTAATACTCTCACGACAAACTTTCAATCCATCCCTCAGTGTTCAAGACTATAAAACCTAAATATCATTCTGAGTGTTTCACTCAACCTCAATTAAAAGCAATAACGTCACCAACAATCTTCATCCCATGATAACAAACACAAATTACAAACTTATTGAAAAAAAAACTAATACATTACATATAACTAATTATATAAAACTTATATTACAAACACTGACGCAACCTTGATAAAAAGTATATAAACATCTGCACAAACATTACGTACAAAACACGTAGATATTCAACTAAAAATACAGCCGGTGCATCGCACGGGTTCGTAAGGCCTCGTATAATAATAATAATCTTATCTATTCAAAATTTGTTTTTCAAATTTATTATTAATAATACTAGATGTCCTCCCGTGCGATGCACGGCGTAAAATATTAAATATTTTATTATATTAGTAATATGTGATTGAATTTCAATATATTGTAAATTTATTAGAAAATGTACCTGGGCCAATATACACACACATATACATAAACTATTATTTGGTTTGCTTTAATTTATAAATCTAAGGACACATAGGAAAACCATAATTTAATTAAGCATAGGCATTTATTTTTCGTGTAGGACTATATGAGTCTTATATCTAATTTTATAAATAATAAATTAAATTATATTTATTATTATCAACTTTTATTAAAAATATCCAACCCATATTCTTATTAATATAAATTTCTTTTATATGATTTGACATTATTATAATTTCTTTATTATTTTACAATTAGAACAAAATAATTCTGAAAAATCAAATAAGTGTTGAAGTACAAAACTATGACAATAAACGAAAAATATATATTTTTTAATATTCTTATACTTTTATATGGTAATATTTTAATCATATAATATATCATTATTATATTTAAATTACTTTATATGTATACTATATGGATGTCAAATTAAAGAGTACGAAGTAAGAATTAATTTGATATATTTTTTTTAAAAAGAAAAATTGATACGAAAAATTTATAATTGTTTAAAATATTAAGTTAAAAATAAAAGGAATAAAATGAGAGAAATTTTTTAATTGGTAGATATTATATATGGAATAACCCTCTAACTTCCCTCCCAAACTAAATATCCATTTTTTTAAGATTTTTAAAAAGAGAAATATCGTGGTGATGACACATGTCCTTTAAATTTTCTTGCGACTCCCTTTTAATATTAAGTATGGATTCGTATGCAGAAATTCTACTGATTGCAAATATCAAGACAATATTGCTATCAGCACGAAATTAAGTTATTTTTCACACACACACACACACACATATATATATATATATATAAATACTTAGATTTTAATTTATTTATTTATTCAAATAAGTATCTAAATTTATCTAGGATTAAAAAAACGATCTATGCAAAATTTTCTATTTTATCCTCAAACTATCTTTAGACTTTGTAATATATTTCTCATATTTCCAACCAATTTTTTTTCATAATGTTTTCTAGTTTCCTGGATAGTTTTTAGGTACTTTATAATATTTTTCAAGATTTTCAAACACTTTTAAGAAATACTAGGTTTTCACAATATTTTAATATTTATGAAATACTTTATTATGATATTTAATTTATATAATTAAATTTAAACATAATATCTATTCTATTATATTTAACTGCAAATCCATTTATATTAGCTGAATTTATTAGTTATTTTTGAATATTTTACTTGATAATATGTTTAAATCATTTAGTATACAATTAATTAGGAAAATACTAATGTCATAAAAAATCTATGCCATGTATAGTTTGTCAATAAATATTTATGCCATCCCTATCAAAGAAAAAATATGTACATATAGTTTGATGTCATAGATTGATATGTAAGTTCATTAACATGATCGACTTCAACTTGCCATAACAATATATTTAAATTTTAATCTTTGAGATAAAGATTTTTAGTTATAACATGTCATAATACTTGAAAATAATTGGTTAATAAAATACCTAAACTCCAATTTTATGCCATATAATATATTGATTTTTGTTCGAGGAAACTATTTTTTTGTCCTTTCTCGGTGTGCGTCTTACACCGGTGCTTATTAGATTAGGTATTATTGATGCTAGTGATACTAGATCCTTATAGAAGCTACTAAATTCTATAGTTCTTAACCATGTATGGATATGTTTGGAGGACTCTTTTTATACTGTCTATATAAAGTCCATCTATTATTCATATCAATATATATGTGAATTCAGTTCTCTATAATTTTCATTTTTTGCATTGCAATTATTAATTTTCCTCTAACATGTTTAGCACATAACCATACGATTTCTTTTAATTCCGAAAAAAAAGAAAAAAAACTTCGGTAGAAATTTGATCTGACACGCCTCGAACCAATCTTTGCTTCTTGCTAGTAATGCTCCCCGCCCGATGTATCCACAAGATTTCTCATCTCTCTGTCCAATTTAGTGTAAAAGAAACACATATGCTGTTCTTCCAGAAAGTTGTGGCAAGGACAATGTCTCAACAGATCTTTATACCTTTCCCACGCCTCGTATAAAGTCTCAGAGTCCATCTGTCGGAACTGAGTAATTTCGATCTTTAATTTCATAGTTTGTTGGGTGGGAAGAACTCAAGTAAGAACTTCTCACTCAACTCTTCCCATATATTAATACTATTCAGAGCAAGAGTCCAAACCATCTACGAGCCTTAATCTATCAAGAAAAATAGAAGTAGCTTCAATCATTTCACATTGTTTGGTACCCCAATTATTTTTAATGGTATCACAAATCTTGATAAAGTGAAATAAATGGCGTATGGGTCCTCGGTAGCGAAACATCCAAAATTGGTTCCGCTAAACCACCGATATCATGTTGGCTTCGATTCAAAATTCGGCATATTAATTGGACCATTTGTGATCCCACCATAATTACAATCAAATAGGGGCCGAAATCCGTCCCAAATGGACTGCACTTGGGCAGCTGGTTTGGATCGCAACATTCTCATTCCTAGGATTCACTATGGCATAACCTCCTGTGTTATCTCCCGCTCTGTCCTTCCATCTCATCTGATAAGTTTTTAGTTGTCCTCGTCTTTCGAGCAAATACTTCGACTTCTGCAATAAATATTTATATAGGTTCTTTGGATGAGAAAATGTTCATGCACGACTTGAAATAAGACCAAAAATAAAAACGAAAGTAACGAAAAAGAACAATAAAACAGAAAAATATCTAAAGTGAGACGAGAAACAATTATCATAATATCAATACTAACAAAAAGAAATTAGCTCGCATCAACAGTGCTAAAAATATTGCTTGCTATTTATTTTACTACCAGCAAGTATACGGAGTAGATATAGATAGTAGCGAGAAAAATCATATTCTATAAGGACTAATGATTTTTATTGTATCAAGCATTAGATCGTAATATTTTTGGTTTTATCTAGGCGATCGAAGGTAAGGTAATTGAGACCTATTAATACCTCATCTCTGGAATTATGTACAATTAATATTAAACATGTAAAACTATTGATCAAATGTTAAACATAAATTAAAACTAAATATTTGAAAAAAAATAAAAATAGATATAAATTCAATAGTCAATCCTCAAAATCCACCACAAATCAATATAACCACATGCTCGGAATCTAACAAGTTCAGCTGGAGATGGTGAAATAAAGACGAGAAAATATGCTAGAAGTATTCACCATGCTAGAAGTATGCTAGAAGACATGTACATTAACATGGGTGGGTCCATGGTTGTGTCATTTGACATGGTCCCGATCGTGCCATGTCTGTTCGGAGCCATTTTTACTATTTTTCATCAGTTTTCTCGTTCGTGCATCGTCTAATCCATTTTGGAGTCTGGACATCTTTCACGCTGATGGACTTAAACATACCTGAAATCACTACTAAAAATACCGAGTAATTGAGTCCAACCAATCAAGAATTAAGCATAAACACTACAGTTATACACATGCAAGAATGACAAAGTTCGAAAAAATAATATAAAAATATGTGTAAAATTGAGTGTAAACATAAATTTAATTCTATATAGAGTATTCATCAATAAAGTAATAAACATCAGATGGAGCAATCACTTGGGGGACGACTCCTTGTGCGCGGTAGTTGAGGATATTTAAGAACCTGGGAGCCAGATACACATCTCGCGATTTAACTGGTAGCGATCTTGTGGGGAAAGTTATCCCGAGGACTAGTCAGGTGTAAGCTTGGAACCTCGGTATCAAAAAAAAAAAAAAAAAAAGAAAAGGATTGGGATTGTGTTGAAATTGAAAAAAAAAAAAAATCAAAACCCGAACCCGAAAGGTACTTGTCGGATCGGGTTCTTTACAGAAACCGACAGAACCCGTCAGAACCCCAACCCGATGTGTATTTTTGGGTTGGGTTCTTCGGTTCTCGGGTTGAGTTTTAGAACCCAACCCAACCCGACCCCAACCCGACATTTCGGATCGAATTTTCGGGTTAAAAGTGTGAGTAATACCAATAAAACATATATAAATTAGAAGATACAATTACTGAATTCATGTTGTTAATACCAATAAAAATATATATATGCAGTAGAACCTCTCTAAAGTGATACTCTCTCTAATTAATAAAAAATCTCGGTCCCGACTTGTGACCAGTATTAAAATTTAATAATCTCTCTATCGTGATAATTAATATTTTTTCAGAAAATTTTAGTATTAAATATCGGTCCCAATTTTCGCATAAAGTGATAAATTCAATAAAATACATATATTTCATGTACCCTATCAATTAAAAAGTATTTCATGATACTAGTTTGCTTTAGATTTGATTGTCTAGAAACTTTTACATCATCTAATATCTTCCGAATCATCTTCACTTGGTCTTCGTGATCTCCATCTTGTTGTAGTAAGAAAATCTCGATTGATTGTAGCATTTGGATAGCGCTAGATACCAGAATTTTTGGTATCTCATGTACATGAATGGTAATGAATGATATTAATATGTTTAGAAAATTTAAAAAACTATTAAATATTGGTGAATTGAATGTAGAAATGCATGAATGATCAATTTTAATTAATTTTGGTTAGTTGAATGTAGACAATATAATATGTACAATGTATGTTAATAATTAAAATATAAATTTGATAAATTTTTAATTAAAAAAATACAAACCTCTCTAATGTGATAATTTCACTAAAGTGATATTTTTTCCCGACCCCAACAATATCACATTAGAGGGTTCTACTATGATATGATCCAATATTTTTTGTGGTCCAAATCATCTTTGGGTCATTAGACGGGCAGGAGCAGTGTTGCCTGACTTGGGCTGTTCAATATTTTCATTTAAATCTTTGGTGACTCTTTCATTTAAGTACTTTTAATATGTGGTTATCTTTTTACCTTTTAGATTATGATGATATGTTATACATTGAGTTTTCACATGAACAGAGGTTTTCAACGAGGCGATTTATGAGAATATCCAATGAATACAATAATGCATTGTTTTTATTTTACTTATACAACGAGGTATTCTCCACATGGTTTTCTTCTTAGCAATGCCGTGGAGACAATTTAGCATCTAACTATTATAATTAAGTTATTAATTAGGAGTCATGTTGTTATTTATACACACCAATTGTCATTGATGCACTGCGCCCTACTTTTTCTCATCAAAGGTTTTTTGTTTTTTCTGCCGACAATTTTATTTGACCTGAAATTTTTTCTACCGACTAACTTCATATGCATCGCAACGTATTAGGTGCGTGACACTAGCGGGAGTGTTATAGACAATTACATTTCCGTCTCGTTAAATTAGGTTATTGAGTATCACTGATAGATAGGAATTCTAGATCATCAATAAAAGATCCTCGCTATTACTTTATTCTCAAATAAATATGACTATTTAGAGGACTTAATTGTGGGAAAAAACTTTAAATATATCATAGGTTAATATAAGAATAGTTGTAGCTCTATGATTTTGTTGGCTTTTTGTTGAAAAGAATGCAATGATTTTCTTCTCTCACTTAAAATGCAATGATTTAATCGTGGGTTGTGTGTCATTATTTCCACACATGCGCGCTGTTTTAGGAGCGGTGATACATGAACTTGTTCAATTGTATGAACAAGATAAATGACAATGATATTACTTTAAATATTAAAAAAAAAGGATAATTTGATATTTTTAGGACTTTTCTACCGTCGGGCCACGAAAACTTGGTCTGAAGTTAGACCGGTATTTGTTTTTTGCATATTTTTTTATTTCAAATTGTACATTAATCTCGTTACGGTTGAATTGTACGATTTCGATAATACCAAATCATAATTATATTAATATAACTAAGATGTATTTTTTTATCGCCAAATTAGAAAAACTTGATTGTATATTAGACCGACACAGAAATTGCATATTCTTTCATATTCGTTGATTTCAATCCGTACAGTTCAATCCTAACAAGAACAATTTATAAATTATAATCAACAAATATAAAAAAAATATGTAATTTTAATGTCGACTTAATGTCAGACCAAATTTTCCTGGTTTAACGGCGGTAAGACCTAATTTTCAGGACGAGTTCTGCTCTTTTTACTAGAAATTCAAACATGCAAGATTTTCGAATCTACCTGAGATGGATTTCTCTATCATTCTTTCATGCAGCAAATAAATGGAGTTTCAAAGTTCAAATATTGCGGCTTTTTATTAAAAGAATTTGACGTGCTATGGCACAATGTTGTGCCCTACTCGTTTCGATACTCCACCTACTATTGTACGTTCTAGGCCCGACCTCGTGAGACGGTCTTACGGATCTTGACCCACAAGCGGGTTCTTAAAATAAAATGTTAAAACAAAAATACAAGAAAGGAAAATTATAAGAAAATAACTAAAAAATCCAAGGAAATAATCATGTATAATATTGAAGAAAAAAGACTGACAAATTAAAAAAAATGAAAAACTTAATAAAGACTAAGCTCTGTTCTTTTGGACTGAATGAATCGAATCAACCGAATCGAATCGAATTGACCGACCGAATCGAATCAATCGAATGTCATCAACCGAATCGAATCAAATATATATTAAGGGTAAATTTGTTGTGTCGAGATTTATTCACCTCGACAGGCGATCGACTACAAGGCCGAGCGACTGAGTCTTCAACCAATCAAGCTACGGCGGACTCGCCTAAACAGAGATAACAGTCCACCTTCGAGCATCCCGCGACCGACTCTCAAGGCGATCGCCTTTGGCATCTAGCGACCGTCTCAGATGCCCGACCTAAGACGACCGTCCAGTGCCACGTACAGAGGCCTTTGTCCGTCAAAGACCACGAAGACTGAATCTCAAAGCAGCTCCCATGTGCAGATCCGCGATAGGCGCCGCGTTTCATGGATCGTTGACCACAGCCTGGCACCACCTACCGACAAACCCGCCGAAAGGTACAAGGTGGGACCGCTCGTGACAGCGACTCAGACGCGTGCAGACTTCTCATTGGACCGCACAGCTGGATGCCAGCAACTCCTGCGGACTTTAAGGGGACCAGCCCATGTGCTAAAAGACGATCGCCCGCTTATTATAATACAGCAGAGGCGATCGCTCGGCATGTCTCAATCCTATAAATAGAGAACATTCAACAACTGGAAGAAGGTTGGAAAATCATTCCGAACAATACATACAAACATATACATTCCTTCAGGCTCACAGTTTCCTCTCTCGTATCAACCTCAGGATTTCTCTCTCAGCATCTCTCATCCAGAAGACGATCGGCTGAGGCAAGAACCCTACAGTACAAATTCAACGAGATTTACAAGCATAGTAACTCAAACATACAGCTAACACACGCCGTGAGAGACCGTCGATCTCTCACCGCCGTCACAGCTCATCAACGTTGTTACAAGAACTCACAGAGCATCATATCTGGTTCTTCCGGCAATCTACACGCTCACTAGCTAAGATAACTAGAATCGTTACACTCATTGTAATAGTATTCTAACATTAATACTTGTATCCCCGAATATTCGTATTAATAATATCTCGCGAGAGCATTCAAGCCCGGGACTAACAACCCCGGCAAATCTTGTGTTATTTACTTTCTCTGCGGAAGTGCTCTCGCACTTTGTTTGCTATCCATCCATTCCAGTAATATCTATCTCCGGATAATATTTTGGGTAGCAACAATTGGCGCTAGAGGAAGGGCGGTCTAAACCTTCATCTTTATTCCTACCGTCCCGAAGAACACTCACTGTTCTCGGGGCATATACTTGAAGTGACACTCACTGCACTTCAAAGAAAGCCTTCAGAATCATGACGTCCGCCACTACATCAAAGAGGGCCGCTCTCCGAACCGCCGGACACCCTAACCCGGCTCAATCCGAGCCCCAGCCGACGGCAGAGGGAAGTCGCGGCAAAGCGAGACTCTCGATCCCGCACCTGAGGGGTGGCCCCAGCTTCTCACTCGATCAGTTCCAAACCGCGGAACAGATCGAGGAGGCTATGACCGTCCTAAAGGAGCGACGGAGAGCATGCGCGGCGCCCGCTATAACTCCATCGGCCGTCCGCCGCGTGGGCAAACGGAAGTTCAAGGGGCTACTGGGCGAGCGATCGTCAGAAAGCCCCAAGTCGCGAGAAAAGGCTCTCGCAAGGTCGGACAGTTCCGTATTCAGTCGCCTGGGGAGCGATCTATCATGGCGACAGGGGTATTCTGGCCCCAACCACGAGACGACGGAATTCGAGTTCGTCACCACGAGTTCGGCCTACCCAACTCCCAGCCGAAGGCAGATCAGCCTCTTGGCTCCCATTCCGAACGACAGGGGGTCAGTTCTTGATCGCCTCGGCTCCCGCTCCGAGCGCCTAGCCGCGAGCAGCCAGGCCACGGCGATGGCCGCTATGCAACGCCAGCTCGACGAGATGAAAGCACTCTTAGACACTGGGGCAAGCACCAACAGAAAGATCATCGGACCGACCGAGCCGCTCGCGGTCCACATCGAGCTCGCCCCCGTACAACCAAGGATCGCTCCTCCCAAAACACCTCTATATGAAGGGAGGTCGGACCCCGAAACCCACTTAAGCAAGTTCGGGATCTACATGACCGGGTGTGGGGCATCAGATGCAACCAAGTGCCGAATTTTCCCGTTAACATTGGGCGAGCTGGCCCATAGGTGGTATATCTCATTACCACCTCGATCGATCATCTCCTTTGAGAAACTGGCGAGTGACTTCATGTCATACTTCACCGCCAAGGTCTCCAGACCAGAAGGCCCCCACCGCATGATGAAAACCAGGCAGGGGGAAGACGAATCTGATGCAGATTATATCGACCGGGTGGACGAAATCATCCTCACCGGCGAGCCCATCAGCGATGAGCTCGCTCTTTACTCAGTCCTGGGGGGATTCTACGGTCACTCACCCATGTTTGAACATCTTACGAAGGACATCCCCCCAACTTACGCTATCTTCCGCGCTAAGGCTGCCGACTTTCTGGCCAGGCAGAAGCTGCTTACCCTCCGCCTAGGCGAGGAAACGCCACCTCCTATCCGAAAGACAGCGATCGCCAAAACCAAGAAGGCGGTCGCCAAGCCACCCGGAGATCTCAGGGCCTTCGAGGACATGGAAGCCCATCTCCTGGCGACCGTGCCTACATGCTTCAATCAAGAGAAGGACTGCCCAGAGTCGACAGAAGTCATATGCCGACGTCCGTCGTCGACCTTTGGAATTCGAGGTGGGAGACCACGTTTTGCTAAAGGTGTCGTCGACGAAGGGAGTTTTTCGTTTCGGGAAGAAAGGAAAGTTGAGTCCGAGATTTATCGGCCCCTTTGAGATCCTCGAGCGAGTAGGTGAATTGGCGTACCGTTTGGCGTTACCTCCGGCCTTGAGTCATGTTCATAGCGTTTTCCATGTTTCCCAGTTGAGGAAATATGTCCCGGATCCTAGTCACGTCATCGATTATGGCGAGATTGATATTGCTGAAGATATTACTTTTGAGGAGCGTCCTTTGAAGATTTTGGAGCATCGTGAGAAACGATTGAGGCATAAGACCATACCTTTGGTCAAGGTGCAGTGGTCGAGACACGGTGTCGAGGAAGCAACTTGGGAAACCGAGGATAGCATGCGTGCTAGGTACCCGGAGTTGTTTGTTTCTTAAGTTTCGGACGAAACTTATTTTTAGAGGGGTAGAATGTAATATCCGTATTTTCTTTCCCTTGTATTTTTGTTTTGGTGTATTTCTCGATCGTAGTGACCCTCGTGTACTTTTCAAATGTCCTTCTGTCAAACTGTTGAACTATATTCTTGTTATTGTTGTGCGAAACCGCCGTTTCGGGTTGCCGTGGATCCATTTCGTGTTATTAGTCCCCAAATATTGATTCCTATCGTTTTATTCTCTTTAGGATCATTTTTATCATTTTGGGACCCAAAGGGGTGTGGGCCACAAGGTGCGTGCGCCGCGGCACACAAATTTCTCCAAATGTTGGTCGGGCACCAGACCGTGTGCCGCGGCACACCCATCCGGTGCCGCGCACGAGCCAGCAGCCGCGGCACACTGTCCGGTGCCGCGGCACACTCGTGTCTTCCGCGACCAAAACCCAATCAGACAGGTGCCGCACACGCAGCCGTGCCGCGCACAATGCTAAAACCACAGGAGTAGATTTTCTGTGCCGCGGCACACTTCCGCGCCGCTGCACACGGCGGTAATTGCGAGACTCGTCCTTATTATACGAGATCGGTCGTCTCCTTCCCCATTTTTCCACTGCATCGCGAGAGAAAGGATATAGAGGGGGAGAGTTCTTCATCCGGGGGTCGATTTTCATCATTCCTTTTCGGTTGTGAGGCTCGGATAATCAATCTAACGCGTGTTCTACGGATCTTAATTCTTGAATCTCCAAAGGTAATGTTCTAAAACCCTATTTCGATTAATTTGGGGGTTTTGGGATTTTCTTCCGATTAGTTCCGTTTCGTTGGTGGATTCATGATGTATACGATTAATATTGTGAGTATCGTTAGTTTTCCTACGGATTCATGGATATTTTGTGGATTTTTATGGATTCGAGAGGGTTTGGTTGTGGTCCGCCCTCGTTGTTATTTTTGTATGAATATACATGAATCGTAGGCGGGTTTCCGGGTGTATTCCATTTCCATAATCGTTTAGAAGTGGTTGTGATTGTGCTATTCGAATCGTTAAGTTCATTCTCGCTTCCTCGTGGTCGTGCTTGATTCTTCCGCTCCGTTCGTGTCATCGTCTATTTAAACGATGAAAGTAACCTTATGAACTAACGAACTTGACATAGTAGTTTTGTATGAGAAATTGTGTGTGTGTGTATGCTCATCATGGGTTAGACTCGACGGGGTCTCGGTAGGGTTCCACGAAGCTGTGGGACCGCGAGCTTGCTTTTAACCACTGTGGGTTAGATCCGACGGGGTCTCGGCAGGGATCCACGAAGCTGTGGGTCCGCGGTTAATTGTGGTGCATATTTACAAATGTGGTTTGATCATTGGCATTTCCGGAAATGAGTATTTTGGAACTATGTTTTCTTGAATTGCATGCATTACTATATGTGTAAGATGTAAGTCGTTCATCTGGTTACTTGTACTAGCGTAATTGCTAACCCCTCTGGGGACCCGTTTCGGGGAAATTCGTTTTATGAATTTCAGGTCAGGTTCATCGATACGAGCGGGCGCTGGACCAGTACACGGATGATGGCCGTGCGTGATGATTGTGCACGAGTGATGTTTTAGTGTCTTTTACCTTTTCGTCTTTTGTGGTTTTGAACTAATAGTTGTACTCGAGTACTTAAGGGGTTCTTGTTCGTTTGGATTGTATCGTTGCTTATTATGTTGTGTTGGATGATGATGTTATATTGACCGGTTGAACCGGGTGGTTTATTCTGTTTTGCGTCTGTATGTCATGGTGTTGGTTTGTCATTTATGTGAGTCGATGAGTATGATGCTGTTCAGCCTGGTGGGTCCCATATAGGGATTCACGGCGCTGTAATATACCTCGAATATCTTGAGGGTGTTACATGTGCAACCACACGACCAGCGTAGCATTCTCATTTCAGCCGCTTCCAACTTGCTCTCAAGGGACTTCTTCATCGCCCAACATTCAGAGCCATACAACATTGCAGGTCGGATTGCCGCTCTATAGAATTTACCCTTCAACTTTAGAGGGACTTTCTTGTCGCACAGGACCCCTGCCGCTGCTCTCCACCTTAGCCACCCCGTCTTGATGCAATGAGTGATATCATCTTCACACTCACCTTCCTTCTGAATGATCAAACCCAAATACTTGAACTTATCTGTACGGGAAACGATCTGATCCGCAATCATTACTTCTACATATTCCTCGTTGGCCTCACCACTAAAGTTACACCAGAGATACTCTGTCTTAGACCTGCTCACACGCAAGCCCTGGTATTCTAACTTAGACCTCCATAGCTCCAACTTCGAGTTCACCTCCCTCCTCGACTCCGCCACTTACACAATGTTGTCATCAAAAAGCATGCACCACGGGACGCCATCTTGTATCCCCCGCGAAATGACGTCAAGGATCAGAGCGAAGAGAAGAGGTCTTAGCGCCGACCCCTGGTGTAGCCCTATCTCAACCGGAAAATACTGGGTGTCACCAGCTGGGGTCCTAACGCACGTCCTAGCTTGGGAGTACATGTCTTGGATCGCCCTAACGAACGGCAACAACACCCTCCTCTCTACTAGGCTCCTCCAAATAACATCGCGCGGAATGCTATCATAAGCTTTCTCTAGATCTATGAACACCATATGGAGGTCCTTACGCCGCTCTCTAAACTTCTCCATAAGGCGTCTGACGAGATGAATGGCCTCAGTCGTGGACCTCCCCGGCATGAAGCCAAATTGGTTCTCTGAGATATCAACTTCTCTTCTAACCCTGCATTCCATCACTCTTTCCCAAAGTTTCATAGTATGACTGAAGAGTTTAATACCCCTATAGTTACTACAACTCTGAGCATCGCCTTTTTCTTGAAAAACGGCACGGCAATACTATGCCTCCACTCCGTCTGCATCTTAGAACCTCTGAGGAGGATGTTGAACAACTCTGCTAGCCACTGAACTCCGACTTCCCCCAGACAAAGCCAAACTTCAATAGGGATCTGATCCGGGCCTACCGCCTTAGCTCTACCCATTTTCATTAGAGCACCATTTACTTCCTCCTTGCTGATGCTATCACAGGAACTAAACGATTATTTTAAGTGCGGTTGAATGATTATTTTAATTATGTTAAAATTCTAGTCATTCCAAAAATGAGAAATTCATGTGAGAGTAAGAAAGAAATTATTTGATTGTTATAAATTTAGCTTTGGTTTATTTTAATTTCCAATATAATTTAAATGATGAATTTCCAATATATTTTAGATAATGTATATTTCTACTATTTTGGTGTAGTTATTGTCCTAACATTTATATATACTCTAGTAATTTAATTATATTACGTTATATGTAATTATTGATTTTATGAATTTGTGAAGATATTTTTTAAAATATATAAGCAACTTAGGGACTGTTTACCAAATTTGTCTGTCTGGGTAAATTGTGTCTGTCTAGGTAAATTTGTTTTTCTGGGTAAATATGTCTGTCTGGGTAAATTGATGCTGTTGTTTACTTCTTCATCTGAATAAACTGTCTGAATAACAGAAATGACCGATTTACCCCTGAATATGAATTATAAGCTGTTTTATAAGTTGTTGTTTATTTTTTAAACAATATAAATGATATAATCTAAAAATCAAGACATAATTCATAAAGTACTTAAAAATCCAATTTCAAATACAAAGAAGTCAAGGTCAAACACAAAGTAGCCAATTCAAACACAAAATAGACAAATTTAAATATTATTGAAAAATTAAATTAGACTCAGCTTATATATATATATATATATATTATTTAAATTTAAACAAAATATTATACATAAATGATTCAATTTTGTATGTAAGTAATATATAAAATATTTAATACGTATATAAATAATACATATAATATACAATATATATTTATATATAGAAATATATATATATATATATATATTATTTAAATTTAAACAAAATATTATACATAAATAGTTCAATTTTGTATGTAAGTAATATATAAAATATTCAATACGTATATAAATAATACATATAATATACAATATATATTTATATATAGAAATATATTTTAAATAGATAAGAATATATATAATAAATATTATACATATGAGTAAATGTTAATAAATAAGTAATATGTAATATTTATTTATATATTCATAATATATGTGATATTTTGTAGATACAAACTTATACAGTAACAAATATTATATATAAATTAATAATGTATATTATTTTTATATGAATAATATATATTACATTCATTTATATTAAAATCTAAATTTTTTATATTGTATATATAAATGAGTATATATAGTGGGGACAGGAGAGTCATTTTTTTGTCCTAAATTATTTATATTGTATATATAAATGTGTGGTTTTCAATTAGGGGTAGGGGAGTCATTTTTTTTGTCTTAATGGGGACAACACCCCTTTTCATGCTTAATGAATAAGTCATTTTTGTCTGCGCGAATAAGCAATTAAGCCATAAGTAAACACATCCAAATGTCTGAGCGAATAAAACATTTTACCCATTAAACTGATTAAGTCACAAGTAAACAGTCCATTATTCTTAGTAACGAGTCATTCAGACCCGGGCGATGCCCCGGGCTGTATATGATGGTATTATATATTTAAATTGTTATTGTTCAGCACAAATTTTCATCATTTTGATCATGGATCCGTCATTTATTTTCGTCATTTTATATTCGGGACGTATTTTTGTCATTGTATATATAAGTTGTCATGGTAGCATATATTTTGTAGCATGATACGTATTTAAAATAGTTTATTGACATGTAATCTTTTAAGATGTATTTTTTACGTAATATTTTTTGTCTATTTATTTTGGTATTGACTCTATCATTTTTAATTAGAACTAACTAATATTAATACATTGGGCTAAGTTATAACTATTTCTTATGATAGTCAATGATGCCCGTGCGATGCACATGTGCTGTATAGAAGTTTTCATAGATTTAAAATACGTGCGATGCACATGGGCTATATAGAAGTTTTCATAGCGTAATATTCGGCATTTATTTTCGTCATTTTATATTTAAGTTTTCATGGTGTCACACATTTGCTAAGCTTTATACGTACTTAGAATACTTTATTGAGTTGCACATGAGCTGTATATAAGTTTTTATATCGTAATCTTCAGAACTTATTTTCGTCATTATATATCTAAGCTGTGATGGTATCACATTTCTAAGCATGACACACATTTAAAATAGTTTATTGACATTAAAAGAGTATATGTGAAGAGATTTTTTTCAAGATGTTACATTGAAAAGAGTCTATTCACATGTAATTTTTTAATATGTATAAGTTACATAAATTATTTTAAATATGAAGCGATGACATTAATGTTGGAGACCTTTTATATTCATCCATGTGCAATGCACACGAGTTTGATCGCCTCGGGACCCATGCGATGCACTCGGGTTGGATCTAATTGTTTTTTCGTAATGTTCGGGACTAATTTTCGGTTCATGTTTGAAACTCTCATCTTTTTGTGAAAGACGGACTTCGTTGTTCAAATAAATTACATTATTAAAAGCGAACTATAAAACAAATTTCCTTTTTAACAAAACTATAAAAATATAAAACATTAAAGTGATTAGTATATTCAAGAGTATAAATTATAATTCGTATAATAAATTATAATTCGTATAGTAAAATATTGCATGTTTAATTTGTAACGTACTATTAATATGAATGCCGTATTCATCTATATTGACACCGGTGGCCGTGGCGTTGTTCTTGTTGTTGTTGTTCTTCTTGTTGTCTTTGTCGTTGTTGTTCATTGGCATTTTGCATGTTTTGTTCTTGATACAATTTTCGTGACTTGTCAATCTCTTTCTTTAATGTGAAGAGGTTTTTTGCAAAATGTTATATTTAAATGAGGCTTTTCATATGTAATCTTTTAATGTGAGTAACTTACATAAATTATTTTTTGATTAATGCATTATTACAATATTTTTCCATAAACTATAATATCGAATTTGGGGCATTCATTAGTAACTCATTCTAAGTATTTACAGTATGACGACATGAATCACATGATCTCAAACTCAAATGAATAATGCTGACCTTGTGATATGTGGATAACATTTGAAATACAATTTTCTTCTCCTTTATATACTTCTTCGATTTAGAAGATTCTCATTGTTATGATGATAGTGTGAAGATATTTTTATTATATTTTTATTAACATCGACATAATTTACACAGTCATATCAAATATCAAAGTCACACAATATTCCAAGACGTTTAATTAAAAAAGTGACATTAACACAACGCAAGACAAAAAACTACATTAAGAGCAAAAATATTAAAATGCACCAACAAAGTGTAGTAATAATTATTGACTAAAAATTGAATGCTCGTCACATCATTTTCAATAAACTTACTTGCTAACGAATCAATAGTATTAGCCTGTTTATCGGTATTACATGAAGTAAAATATTGCATGTTTAATTTGTAACGTACTATTAATACGAAAGCTAAGTATTCATTCCACCGGTGGCCACGGCGTTGATCTTGTTGTTGTTGTTGTTGTTGTCTTTGTCGTTGTTGTTCATTGGCCTTTTGCATGTTTTGTTCTTGACATAATTTTTGTGACTTCTCGATCTCTTTCTTTAATGCTCCTTGATGCGCTACAAAAAAAATAGATATAGTTGATCGTTAGTAACTTAAATACAGTTAATCATCAATATATTGCATTTTCGATCAAAGTAAAAATATTCGTGCATGTTCCACTTAATTGATAAGACAACGATGTGTAGGATCTCTTAAACCATTAGAAAAGATGATGTTACTACCAAATCTCCTAAGCCACTATCTTTATGTTCTACATTGTTACACACAAAAAATACACGTGAAATTTACATAAAATAATATAAATCAATATGCTAAATAAGTAAGACGATATGATGCTTACTTTACCACCATAATAAGTTGTAGCGCGTGCGCGCGGTGTGGAGGAAGTTGTGGTTTGTTGTGTGTGATTTTTGACACATTATATAGTTGATAAAATATTTGTAACTCATGGACGGGAAGGTAAAAAGACTAACCACTAATTGGTGTGTTTAATTTATGCATTCATGGCATTTTTGATTTGTATTCTTTGTGTTTAATGTGCACGATTTCTATGTACTTTACCCCATGCATTTAATTATTATTAAATCAATGTACTAACACATGAAGCTTTCACATTTCACTTTCAATTCATGAAACATTTATTGTGAGCACTTTGCATTTATAAGACAACTTAAGCTTTTAGTATATAAGATAACATCTTAGTTAATGGAATCATCTTCATAGAAGGCATATTTTAGAAAATAAAATTTAATTATAAATCGTTCTAAATGTGGTTTAATAAGTAATTTAATTATCTTAAAGGTTGGATTTTTAAAAATTAAAAATTCGCTTGAGAAAAGAAAGAATTATTTTTTTGTGTTATTGCAACAACAAATCTGGTGAGAGAATTAGATTTGTTTAAAAAGAATCTAATATATTTGGGATGATGCGCAATTGCACTATTTTAATATAGTTTCTGCAATATTTATGTATATTCAAGTAACTTAATAATATTAAATTATAATATCTAGGAATAAAGTATCAATTTCACAAATGATTTTAAGCTCGTTGGGTAGAAGATTGCCACATGGATTTCGAAGATGATAAATTCCACTGTTTGTGTTTTGTTATGGTAGATACTCTTATGCAGATGTATATCTGTCCATAATCGTTTATGATTAATTTTATATAACTTAATCACGAACCAAGATTATGAAAGACTTCAAAAAAATTTACCGCGATAAAATTGACGTAATAAAGATATTGAATTTTTTTTTATAGTAAACTATTCATATTATGGGTAGTAAATTATTTGCTCCTATATATTACGCGCATAGACAGACCCACTCATCATGCACCACCAAAAATCTTGCACAAGACTAACTCGACATCGTTTGGTTAAAACGGCATCATTTTGAAAATTAAAAAATATTTATTGTCCGTTATTTTTTTTTTGTCGTACGTCGGTGCATCCTTAGTTTTCGGACCTGAATCCGCTATGATTACACGGTATTGCTCTTACTCATTTAAATTCAAAATCACCCATTTTTGGTATGGTCATCATTGGTTATTTTATTAATTAACACATTTTATTATTTTATTAATTGGTCTCATTTTATTATTTTATTAATTAATTAGAGAGAGCCAACCTTCCTCCATGAATTAAGTGCGTCCTTAGCTGGAAGAATATCAATCAAAATGAGAATTAATACAAAAAGCATTGCAACTTTAAAGTCAATTCCAGGACCGACTCTCTCTCTCTCTCTCTCTCTCTCTCTCTCTCTCTCTCTCTCTCTCTCTCTCTCTCTCTCTCTCTCTCTCTCTCTCTCTCTCTCTCTCTCTCTCTGGGGGGCGGGTATTGCCAAGAAGATATTCTGCACCGCTTATGTGTATTATAATGTGTATCACACTAGTTGGTACTTTCTTCATTTCTTGACTACCGACACTCGAGTGAGTGACACGAGTTTTAATAAAATGTGGATTGAGTAGAGAGAGTATGACTTTATAGGAAGAAATAGTGTGATATGTCGAGTGGAGAGAGAATATGACTTTATTGAAAGAAGTGGTGTGTTGAGTGGTGAGAGAGTATGATTTTATAGAAAAAAAGATTAAATCGATTTTACTAAAAATGTAGTATGCTTGCTCTTTGGGGACAGACGAAAATGGTAAAAGTTGTCTATATTTATGGGACGGAAGGAGTATATACTAGCTCCCGCTTATGTGTATTATAATGTATATCACTAGTTAGTATATACTAGCCCCGTCATCCAAATATACATATAATTAAATTTTTAACCGTCTCTCTAAATATATTTTTGATCACAAATAATTTTAATTATAAAAATAATAAAAATTATAAAAATAATACTTAAATAAATTTAATTAAGACGAATTAAACAAGTATTTACATAATTGTATTTTTTTATACATTGATTTTCCATTTATGATTAAAGTTTATCGATTTTGAAGAATAAAAGTTAAAATATAAGCATAGATTTAATGGATGGAGTAATTCACATACCCCATTTTAAGTATTGTAGGTTCCACCGAATTTTATATTAATTTTATACTAGTAATACACACTGTGATACAACAAATGGTACAGATGATCCATGGCCGGGGCATTAAGTAAGAGTGAACTTTTGATTAATGAAACCTTTAAATCTTAAAGATTGGGTGAATATTAGTTAGCTGCAGAGAACATGCAATGCGCTTTATCAACATGATTATGATCGTATTGCCATCCCCAAAGGCAAAACCTTAGATCTTCTACTGTTTTTTAATTTGCATTTTTTTTCTATATTTTTTATTGCATATTGGATGAAAAGTTGAAAAACTTGACGTTAAGAATTTTGAATTAATAATAACAAATCTATTCAGCTAATTGTGGTTTCAAAATAACAAATCTCATAAATTAACATATTTTATATATGGTCATTATCATCAACAACCGCACCTTAATCCCAACTATGTTGGGGTCGACGGCATGAAGATTATAGTGTCAATCAATTGTTTAAAATTAGTTTGCACTATGGTTCATGCAAAAATAAAGTGGCAGAATTTTTACGCTAGATTTCATTCATGTCGCAACCTTCATATGAAAGAGATGAGATGAAATTCAAAAACAATCAACACATCATAGGTTTTTCAGTTACATGGAAAGTACCATGAGACGGCAGTGAGTCAAGATAATTGCTATAGTACGTTCTACTGTTTTTATAGTATTTCATAGTTGAATCATATGAAGCGTACTTTAGTCTTTTGAAACAATTACGGAGCCAACCATATATAGATGAAGCCATCCGAAAGGCTAATTCACATAAAGAAGAAATCGAATAACACACGATTACGAGCATAGTGCACAAGTCTAGTTACCACTCGAAATGTAAAAGCAACAACATTTAGGGAGTGTTTGCAAATATTTCCGGCCGGAAGAAAGGAAAAATTATATTCTCAGCTTCTAAGGAGAAAAACACACTCATTTTCCCACCTATAAGCTAAGAATCACTTTTCTTTAGTGTTTGTAATACTCCCTTATAAGTAATAAGATAACAAACATAAGAAGCTCACTTGAGACATCAAAGAAAGATAAATCCCAAAAAGAAAAGGTAAAGAAAAGAAGAGCATATGTATACATATATATATATATATCTTCTTACTGTCCTTCATTCCTCTTTTTTACCATGACGGTCCATCTAACATTCCACTCCAAAATCCATTAAAGTTATTCTCATGTGATGCCTTATTGTATTGATCACCACCTTCATGATCACTTGTGCTCGAATGTCGTCTCGTTGCACCCAACTTAAACATTAGGTTTCCGCTGGTACTTTCCTCAGGCGCGTCGGAATTCATGTATCCACTCCCATTGATATTATGATCATCAATGGAGAAAGCAAGAGATGGCTTGCATTCTTGGAATGGAAAACCGGACGCGAAAAGGGCATTATCAGTTTGATCTAAATTAGTACTACTTGTGGCCATATTAGGGATAAACGAATTCATAAGCCCCCTATCTGCAATATTTTCATTTCTCATAAAGTCTAGGACCGGGAGCTGTGGAGTAGAAGAAGAAGAGGGAGATGACGATAAAATGACATCTTTACCCTCAATTTTTGGAAACTCAAGAAACTGATCAGACACCCCTTGATCATAATGAAAACCAAGATTAAGATCTTGCCGTTGATCATGGATTTTAGGGTTTTGATAAGAAGAATAATGAGAAATGCAAATGCTAGGAGGGTTCAGATCAGGTAGTACTAATTTTCCGGACGAAGTCGGTAATTTATCCGTCACCGCCGTTGATAACGAAGGTGGAGCGTACGGAGTAGAGATAGACGAACTCTTATGTTTCTTGGAACCGCCTCCGACCGGGACATTTCTTAGGGTTCCGCCTTCGGTCCAATACCTTCTGCAAGACTTGCAGAAGTATCTTGGCTGAGCGAGGCTGTAATTGTTGTAATAACAAAATTTAGTGTTTGTTGAGTGGCATCTTGGGCAGTTTAGGGTTTGGTCTTTTGGTGGCCTCGTGACTCTTTTCTGATCCATTAATGCTGGCCTTGTGCATGAACTTGATATTTCGGCCATGGATCTTGTTACTCCAAATTCCTGAAATTATACAGAGATAAATAATTATATATAAAAAAAAAGTTATAATATTTAAAGAAAATAGTAAAGAAACAAATTAGTTATAGCTAAAAATTTAATAAAATAGAAAGAAACTTAAATATATTTTCCAATCCATCAATTACTTTTGCAGACATGCAAAGGAGGGAAGAAAGAAACTAAATTCAATAAATATTGTTTCATTTTATATAGAAAGAGATCAAGGAAACAAAGGTAGACACAGAAAGGATCAAGGAGAAAAGGTAGAAAGGAAAAAGAAACTAATAATAAGAAGACAAAAGAAAAACAGTGAGGGATATATGTAAACTCTTCCTAGCAACCTGTGTCCATTGAGCACCATCCATGAATATTTTCTGAAGAAGCCAAGAAAAGGTTCTTACAAAAAGGCAAAGTAATGGAAAATCACCTCCTTTATCTGTAACTGTCTTTGATGGAAAGAAAGTGTGTTTTTATGAGTTTCTTTTTTTTTTTTTTTAAGTTGGCTACCTTTATGGATGAGGGGAGGAGAAAAAAAGGAAAAGGCAAGGGGAGTTGTTTGTTTGGAGTCTTTTGACTGCACCCATGGTGCCTTGGCGCAGTTGGCCATCTAGACCTTCAATTTAGTTGGAAGTCGGTGGTTCAATTCCTAGTGACAACACTTTTGAATTAAATTTTTCAAGGCCCAATGATCCCTTAGTCTTTGACTAAAGGTTAGGTCCTAGCCCCCGGGGTAGCTGGCGAATAGTTACAATATCATGTGCTTCAAGCGGCAGTGTGGAAGGCCTGATCTCGGTGGGAACCTGCGGTTGGATTATGGAGACCCGGTATGCCTATCTATAGGGGTCCAACATGGAGCAATCACTTGGGGGATAACTCATTGTGCGCAGAAGTGAAGTATATTTAATTGTTAGTCAGGTACATTATCTCGTGGTTTAACTGGAAGCTGTTCTGAGGGGCCGGAGCTGTTTCTCATAGGATTAGTCATACGAAGTATGGATCACCTATGTATAAAAAAAATAGAATGGAAGCAAATCTTTAAAATAGGAACATAAAGCTAAAGTATATTTAGTATATATGCACTGTACTTCGTTTTAAGTAAGTGCATACATACTTGATTGCTTTGCAAGTTACATAGACAAAATAATGTACCCAATGCATTATCTTTACTATGTATTGGAGAAAAAATAAATATGTGTTACAACATACTATGTCTGTGAGTGAATGTGTGTCTGTGTGTGGCTCTTATTAACATTTTCAACTCTTCATTAATGTCACTAAGGTAAACGGTGGAATGTGCATGAATTGATTCAACTCACAAGCATCATTATCGTGTCTGCTGACGCACAATTAAAATCCTATCAATTAAAGAGAGCAAGTGATCGGAGTCCCAATTGAACTCAAACATATGATATCAGTATGAGTGGCAGGGTCTCCTAACACACAACTATGTCCTTCCAAATGAAGAGAACAAGTACTTTTACTTAGATCGAACTCACACTCGTGATTTTCACTAGGAGCTTTTTATACAGGGAGGCATATCACCACATAAATTTCAATCATGAGTTTTGCAGCATTAACCTCACATCAGGTGGATACAAATCTTGCTTCCAAAGTATAAATATCACTAATTACTCCTTTTGTTCTCAATTGGTTTTGAGATGGAACTCCAAACTGGGTATTAGAGCGTGCTCTATATCAGTGCGATCCCAACGACCCATAATAATCTAACTCCACGCCACCTGAGTCCAAGAGTCTATGTTGTAAGTCTGGAATCTGACTACCGTGAGTGATGCGTTAAACTATTAATCTCACATTGAGTAAACATAAGTTGATTCAGTAGATAAGAATCATAGGTCATTTTTCTCATTGTCCAATTAGTTTTGAGATTGAGTTTTGAGATAGATGGAGCTGGTTCATTGATTAAGGGTATCCTGTTTCTTTTACATTGAGGTTCCGAGCTCACAGTACTTGACTAGTTCTCGGGACAACAACTCCTGTCCCTCGGAACTGTTACCAATTAAATCACGAGATGTGTATGCGGCTCACTGGTTCTTAAATATCCCCAACCATACCGCGCACAAGAAGTCGTCCCCCAGGTGATTGCTTCATGCTGGATCCAGTCTATCCAGTCACACGTCCCCACCGAATTCAGTCGTCCAAATAATTGCTTCATGTTTGACCATGTCCATCCAACTGCGGGTTCACATCGAGATCAGACTTCCCAAATTAGGGGTAGTACCTACTCAACCAAAATTGTGGAGTTATATACTTTTAAATCATTCATGTCTCCTCTAGATTCGAATTCGAGTCTAGACCTTGACCATTAGGACAATGGTTAGGTTATTCTGCTTTTTTGACTCAAGCAGGAGAATTTCTTCATACATGATGTCTCGTCCTCTATTCCCACTCATCCAATTGCAATTTATTAATATTATTTGAGATTATGGTTTGGTCAATTTATTCTTTGTTAAGTAAACTAAAAGTATCAATAAAGCACCAGCCATCTTGGTGAAATATAGGGGATTTCTTCTCCACGACATGTTCATGGTTGTTTCCGTCTACAGAGACGCCGTATAGTGCGTTCTCGCCGATGTCTTCTGCGTGGCGTGCGTGGACGGTGCGATTGATGTCTTAGATGGTGCGTCGATCTGTCCACGCACACCACGCCAGAATGCATCCGGCGAGACGACTACGTGTGTAAAATGGAAGGTACCTTCATAGTTGTGTCTATCTATTTATAACAATTTCTATTATAAAAAATGAAAATAGAAGATTATCTTTAATAGGAATTTCTTTGTGATATGACAAGTGAATTATGTTAAAGTTTTCTATAAATATTTCTACATATAGAAATAATGATAGGAATTCTCATAGGAAGAAAGTTTTAGTAGCGTAACTTAGTCGTCTTCCAATTTTAGTCCCAAAAAAATTAACTATTCAATTTCAATCTCATAACCATTTAATTGTCCGATGTTGGTCCAATTTCCACCAAAAATAAAATTTAGGTCGTTTTGGATCATATGCTAGTCATGTACCAACCGAATTTGGGTATAATTTTCGAAAATGACGTCGTTTTCATTTTTGGAAGAAATTAAAATAAAATTGGACATACTAGATAGTTATGGAACTAAAATTGGATAGTTAATTTTCTGGGACGAAAAATGGATGACAAATATATATTCACACGAGTAATTCAATTGTAACAACAAACAATACATTATATTATAACTAAAAATGTAAGGAATAATTGTGTATTATATCCTTGAAATACTAGCACCTCGAGTAGTTGTATGTTGATTATGTACAATTGGATCGTGTACTTTGGTACCTAATTCGAACTTTATACTGTTGAATTTTTGATCATGCCATTCCGTTATACAATTGAGGTATTCTACTTGAATTCAATTTAGTAATTTATTCGATTGTCTTAATCAAAGTATAATAATTGAACACTTATATTAAATTATCTGTTATATGCAATAAGCATTATTAGGATTTCAACTAGGGATGGCATGTAACACCCCCAAAACCGTATGGGAATATTACACGCCGTAAACCCTTTCCGCAAGGATCTACCAGGCTAAACGTCCATAAACAACCAAATGCTTGCCCGGCCAGGGTCAAACAATATAATAATACAGACCGTTAAGGTCACTTACACATAAACACACAGACCGATGAGGTCACACAACTCTATCAACTGGACTGACTAACAACATTACCCACACAGGGGTCGAAATACAATACAGCGGAAGACTGAATCAACTCTAACAATACAACTAAACTCTACCAACTTCCAACTCTTGATTAGTATCGCAGCTCGTCATCCCCTTGTGCTAATCCTGATCGCTCCCCGAACTGCATGTACTGACGCAAAAGCAGACATCCACCCCGAATACTCGGGGTTAGTAAAACTCCATTTTTACTAGTGCAAGTATCAAACCATACGAAATGTAACAAGCAAATAGCAACTACGAATTTAATACGTAAATCAATTATAAAAATGTTCCCGAGAAGTTTTAGAATTTCGAACTCAAGTAAGAGATATTTGAAAAGGAACACATCATCTCTTGGATTTTAAAGCGTAAATTCTTTTGGACCTCGAGTCCCAATTTACAAAACCTTTTCTTAAACATTAGGGCCTTAGCCCGATGCTCGTTTCAAAGCATACTTTATAATATATTATTATGAGTGCGAGATCCATATTTAATATGTTACCCGAACAATCATCGCTACGATCATTGTTCGTACACATCATGTACCGAACTCCGAGGCCTCGACGGACCTTACCCGACCACACACCTTTGTTCGTACACATCATGTACCGAACTCCGGAGGCCTCAACGGACCCTACCGGCCACACACACTGTTCGTACACATCATGTACCGAACTCCGTAGTCCTCAACGGACCTACCCGGCCACACACACCGTTCGTACACATCATGTACCGAACTCCCGAGGCCTCTACGGACCCTACCCGGCTACAACATCGTTCGTACACATCATGTACCGAACTCCGGAGGCCTCGTCGGACCCTACCTGGATCACACTCCTTGTCCGTACACGTCATGTTCCGGACTGCAGAGGAGTAGTCAGTCCCTACCTGGATCTCTCACTTTGTTCGTTCACATCATGTACCGAACTCCGGAGGCCTCGTCGGACCCTACCGAACACACACACATCGACACGACACAATTCATAATCATTAAATGTCAAGCCATTCCACATTACACCGAAATGTACAATCAAGTATGTAAACCAAAACAACACAAATATCATGATCATCACAACGACTCTTAACCAACATAACACACATTCTAGTGAATACATTGAACAACCACGTGTACAACCATCTCATATGTACATCGCAATCCTGCACAAATGGCACAACGCCTAACACGGATACCAACACATCACTATTATCACAAAGCCTTCAAATTTGGAAAACACAACCAACTCAAACGGAATATATTTACGGAGGCAAGCAAAATCGTCATACATATCATACGTAATTACTAGTCACAAGATACAAGTCGTATAATAAGATACTTGCCTCGATAACCGCTACCGAACGCTCCGAAGAACACGGTTCGGCCGGAAAGCTCGGACCCAGAAGAAGACAACGAGCGGAAGGGTTCCGACTCGCGTTCTTCACAAGAATTCGACCCTAACAACATATAATCAATAAATCATCGATCATACGAGGAAGAATAATCGTAGAACGCTCGAATCCTCTTTGTGACATTTTATCGAACACCTTCAAGGCGTCGATAAGATACTCAATAAAGCAGCGAATCCTCGGAGATTCAACCGAGGAACAGCAAGGAATTCGACATAATATTGTTTAATAATCATAAATACATCACTATTCGAGTTAAAACGAATTAAACGGACAAATCGAACAAAAACCCCAAAACTAGATTTTAAGAAAACTTGCCTTGATTATTTGGATTGAAGGATGTTACGTGATGATCAATTGATGTTATGAACCTCAAAACTTCATGGATTCATTGTATAACAACATGCCTCCATGATTGAGCAAGTTCCGGCCGCGGAAGGGAAGAAAACGAGTGATAAAATGGGTGAAAACCCGTCATTACGCCATATTTATAGCACGGACGACACGGCAAGAAACGGCCCAGATGCCGTGTGTCTCGGCCGTGTCTCGGCAGTGCTGCCGATCTGGCCGACCGGCGCGGAGACACGGCGCACAAGCAAGGCCGTTGTGGCCGTGTTGCAGTGCAGGCGGCCACGACTCGGTCGATCCGACGGTCCGAAAAATCCCGAAACTCAGACCTGAACGTAAACCGAAAGCACGGTTACGAAGTACTCGTAAATACAAATCCGAACACTGAGAGAAAACATGATTCCGACCACCCGAAGGCTCGAAATTCGACAACGGAAAGTAATTACCCCAAACTTTGGGAAATTACGAAAATGGCCCAAAACGTCCAAACTCACGATACGTGATCGAATAACCAAATCAAAGCTTACAACATGAATAATAACATTAAATGGACTTCCGAGAAACTCGAAACAACAGTTTCGGAAGAGATTCGCGAGAATCGAACTCATGTGCGAAAAGTCATTTAAGAACACGAAACTCAACAAAACGATACCGAAACGAACTCGGATGACAAAAAGTGTAGAATTAAATATTCTCAGAATGACGAAACGGTCAAAAGCGAGTCGTCGAAACGGACCTCCGCCGAAAAATGAAAATTACCGGAATCGAATTGCGGATATTACATTCTACCCTCCTTAAAAGAAGTTTCGTCCCGAAACTTAAAACAAGTAGGGAGAAGCAATATCCCGACAGGAAAACTCAACAAGATACACAAGAAACGCATAACTTTCGTCCATTAGCGAAAAGTTACAAGCGACGCGAAAGAATATACAGCGTGACAACACGCCACATGACAACCATAACAATGCCACCGGCAATGATTCAAAACAATAACGATCAATTAACGACGCATCACATACCACATCATATGCACACATTTAATCAAGGAAATGTACGCGACAACAAGTCGCACCCGACTAAAACGGCTATGCGATAGAAACAAATAGAGTATTACGATAGAAATCATTCCGATTCTCATCAACAAGAAAATGTCCGACGTCAAAACACAAACAATTCAAGATAACAGAAAATGAGAATACCGGATATTACATTCTATCATACAAAAAAAATAAGTTTCGTCCCGAAACTTAAACTAAGGTTATCACAGTGATACGAAACAAAATATAGCGACACATAATAAAATACCATACTCATGACCTCGTGGTCCACTGACACGCCTCCGTAGGTTCAACAACTAAACGAGAACTTACACAAAACAAAATATCATTCAACAAGTTCCAAATGTAAAAGCGTCACAAAAAAAACATCTCTACACGCGAAACAATTCGTGTAGCGAGTACCAAAAACACCATCATTAGACATCACTGGGCCCTCCGGAAGTAGGAATGGAATTCCGGTCCCTTATCATCTCGGCAACAATATCGCAGTACTGAACTCGATGCCCCTCGTGTCCACAATTATAACAAGTCACTGGCGGTTTCTTACAATGCGCGCGTTCATGGCCTAGAACGTTACAGTTGAAACACCTAGGAGCATTACCAGAACTCAAAGACACCGACTTGGGTCTTTTGGGTTCTCTAACTGACCGAGAAGGTCCCATACTCGGCTGATACGAGGGTTGAGGTGTGGGAATCCCAATTCCATTACTTCTCGATGCGTCATCGGAAATCTTCTGCTTTTTCGCTACCGATACAAACTCGGTAGACATTATAGCCATCTCAAACGCCAAGGCTCGATCCTGATAGTCCTTCAAGGTTGTACACATAAAAGGAGCCATACACTGCCGAATCTGAGGTTTCATACGCATATCGAAATAACGAACCTTATCTGTCTCACTTTTCACCTGATCCCGAACATAACACAGCTGTCGATTATAATCGACTATCGCCTGGGATATCGACATGTCTCGGGGCGTAGCCGAGAAAAACTCGACAATCCTACGCTCTTTAACAGGCGGCGGACAATACTCGGCCTCCATGGCAGTTTTGAATTCAGTCCAAGTAGCGGTACGATCACTAGGCGCTACGGCCTCCCACCAGTCTGCAGCTTCCCTGTCGAGTAGGTATTGAGCAATAGGCACTCTTCTCTCATTGGGGCAAGCTACAACATCAAATGTTCTGTCCAACTGGAAGAGCCAATTCTCCCAGCCTAACGAGTCCGAAGAACCTACAAAACGGGGCGGGTGCATTCTCATCACATCTCGTAACCACTTACTAGCTCCGTTATTCTCATCCGGAATCCCGTCTCGGTGTACGGTCTGATTCATATGCGCCAACTGGTCAGTCACCTGACGAAGGATGGTGGCGGCGCCAATATCAACATTACCTCTCCATGATTGCTGCTGACCACGACTACGACCACGTCCTCGGCCACGGCCTCTCGGCATACTGGATGGACGACCAATAAGAATAACACATCCAAACAAATATCACAACGTCAAGATAAGACAATAAATAGCAGCACGTTAAAACATCAACTCCCAGTCATCACACAAGTGCACGAACTAACACTGTAATTTTAGAACTTCATTCAAAAATAATCCACACAGTCACATCAACAGAGATTTTTGGATTTTACCAAATCAAACACGGTCAAAACCACACACGTATCGCAGGGATCAAACACTAACAACAAAAATAAAATGCTTCCGGGGTATTATTCAAATGATAAAATTTTAAAATTCTCAAGTTTGAGAAAAAAAAATTGGTGAAATGAAATTTTTGAAAACACTTATAATACCTCGGTCGTTTAATCAAAACTATGTATCTCATTATCAAAACTGTTTTGATTGAAGCTATTTGCAAAACAACACGTTGAGGCTTCAATCTTTTCGCTAGACGATATCGTCAAAATGACCTAATCAATATATCATTATCTTTACTAGCGTTATACGGGGTAACAACATGTTACCACGCCATCCATCACTAATATATCAACAGAGATTAAATAATCAAGGGGCATGGGTACAACTGTAATAACAAATTTCTACCGGGTCAGTCAAAAGTTTACGGCCGTAACAACATGTAGTTTACGGCCGTAACAACTGTGAGCTTACGGCCGTAATGGAAAACATCTTACGGCCGTACCATCTAGCTGCAGGACTGCAGAATTGTCACAGTAGCCCCCAACACACAAATACATAACATTTAAATTCCGAAAATTAAGGTCGTTTTGCAAAACAAGATTTTTCCAAAAATTTTAATTTCCACAAAAATGCTCAAATCAGTAGTCTTTAAGGAAAAACGTTTTCAAAGCTACCCGTAGCGGGTATAATTACAACAATCTAAAATAGTCGATCTTAAAACCACATGCCCAAATGGCAAACAGGGTCGTCAATTCAATCCCATACATCTCATGGCATTACGTTTAAATATGCAACAAAACCATTTATCGGAGTCTCTCGCGAACTCTACCGTGAAACCCATCAAGGTTCACAACTTTCACACCATACCAACCCACATGGTGGTTCAAGGGCCAAACATCAATACATCCAGTTCTATACACATACAGCGCATCTAAGTATCAAATACAACTTCATTACACAACACTGTGTAAATAAAATTATGCACCACAAATATCACACATAAATGAAATCATGAACACAAATATTACGCATAAAAGAGGAGACTTACGTCCACAGGCCGCACGGAGACGACGGTCGCCCACGATACTAATCTCATCCGACAACATATCCAACGCGTTGTGACTACGCACAACTCAACTTGTCACCTGACGACTCGAACGACAAGACAACACATTACTCGACAAATCACAACTTGACTCGACCCGAAAGACTAGGTTTCCGCAACCTAAGCTCCGATACCATAAATGTAACACCCCCAAAACCGTATGGGAATATTACACGCCGTAAACCCTTTCCGCAAGGATCTACCAGGCTAAACGTCCATAAACAACCAAATGCTTGCCCGGCCAGGGTCAAACAATATAATAATACAGACCGTTAAGGTCACTTACACATAAACACACACCAGATGAGGTCACACAACTCTATCAACAGATCGACTAACAACATTACCCACACAGTGTCGAAATACAATACAATGGAAGATGAATCAACTCTAACAATACAACTAAACTCTACCAACTTCCAACTCTTGATTAGTATCGCACTCGTCATCCTTGTGCTAATCCTGTGATGCTCCCTGAACTCGCATGTACCGGACGCAAACAGACATCCACCCCGAATACTCGGGGTTAGTAAACTCCACTGTTTTACTAGTGCAAGTATCAAACCATACGAAATGTAACAAGCAAATAGCAACTACGAATTTAATACGTAAATCAATTATAAAAATGTTCCCGAGAAGTTTTAGAATTTCGAACTCAAGTAAGAGATATTTGAAAAGGAACACATCATCTCAGGGATTTTAAAGCAGAAATTCTTTTGGACCTCGAGTCCCAATTTACAAAACCTTTTCGTAAACATTAGGGCCTTAGACCGATTCTCGTTTCAAAGCATACTAAATAATATATCATTATGAGTCCGAGATCCATATTTAAAATGTTACCCGAACAATCACTGCTACACGATCATTGTTCGTACATATCATGTACCGAACTCCGGAGGCCTCGACGGACCTTACCCGGACCACACACACTGTTCGTACACATCATGTACCTGTGATATCCGCAATTTTCGATTTCCGGTAATTTTTTTTCGGCGGAAGTCTGTTTTGACGACTCGCTCATGGCCGTTTCGTCATTCTGAGAATGATTAATTCTACACTTTTTGACATCCGAGTTCGTTTCGGTGTCGTTTTGTTGAGTTCCGTGTTTTTTCGCGACTTTTCCGCACTTGAGTTCGATTCTTGCGAATCTCGTCCGAAACTGTTGTTTCGAGTTTCCCGCAAGTCCGTTTAACTTTGTTGGACGTGTTGTGAACTTCGGTTTGGTTATTCGATCACGTATCGTGATTTCCGGGCGTTTTGGGCCATTTTGTAATTTCTTGAAAGTTACGGGTATCCGTATCTGTAATTGTTGTCTCGACCCGTTTCTTGGTCGCGTATGACTAATTATGGTATTACGCTTTCATTTCGAGTCGTTTATCTTGTCCGCGAACTTTTCGCCGTGTTCGTTCCGTCTGTTTTCGGAAATCGGGTCGTCGAGCCCTGGCGGTGGCGGATCGGACGACGGCGGGACGATTGCGGCACCGGCCGGACGTGCGGCAGAACCGGCGAGCGCACGCTTCTGGCCGGAAGGCTGCGCTAACCGGCAGTGTAGCGCACGCCGCCGTGGCTAGCGTACGCCATCGGGCCCGGGCGATGGGGTTTCGAGGTTCTCGACTCGGCCAGATCGGCGGTAGCGCACGCTACGCCGGCGTAGCGCGCTAGTCGGGCAGCGTAGCGCACGCCGCCGGCCGGCTAGCGACGTTACTGGCCGGGCGATTGATCCGGCTAGCTCGGACAGCCGGCTAGCCGCGCGCAGTATCCGGCCGTAGCGCACGCTAGCGGGAGTTAGGTCGATGTGTTCGGTCGGAAGGGTTGGTCGCGATGCCGGGTCGTGTGGGCCCTGGCCGAGGTGCTCGGCCGATACCGGCCGATAGCGCACGCTAGTCCGGGAAGGCTAGCGCACGCTAGTGGCGGCTTATAAATATGGCCGGCAGTCACATTTCACTTCGTTTTCATTTCCTTCCTTCTCCGTCCGCGAATGGCGATTCATGGGCGACGAAGCCATGTTGTATAACAACAAAACCATGAAGACCTTGAGTACATAACATAAATCGATCGTCCGTTATCAACCTTTGATCCAGCGAATCAAGGTAATTTTCCTTAGAACCCTAATTTCGTGAATTTGGGGATTTTTGCATTTTCGTCCGATTCGTTCCGTGTTGTTGATTAATTCATGATGGGTATGATTAATATTGATAGTATTCTTGTGTTTAACATCATTTAATCCATTGTTCTTCGTCGAATCGAAGTATAATTCTTGATTTCCTTCGAATTGACTTTTTGAGGGATTTGTCCCCGATCTCGTTTTTCATCCGTTTTCGATGGATCGATTATGGTTAAATGATGTTGTTAAACATATTCTATGGATTGTATATCCATATTTCAACTAGGAATTCCGTTTTCGGGTTTTGACGGAACGAATCGTGTTCTTGGCCGTTTTGGCGGAAATCCGTGAACTTTCGTCATCCGTTCTTTGAATTCAACGGCTTTGAGTCGTGTTATGGAATTCATTTCATTGTTATTATTTGTCCTTCGTAGTTTGTGAATGTGAGTTGGCGTTCGGTAGAGTCGGCGGGTTCGTAGTCGGTTCGGGCCAACCTACTTCGGTCGATTCTCCGCGTTGTTCTTATTCGAGGCAAGTACCTTGCCCATACTATTCTTGTTTCGTGAATGTGATAATTGGTGATCGTCTTTATATATTTGTTTGATTGTTTAAAACGAGTTTTCAAAAGATTTGGTTAGCCTTGTTAAAGGCCCTCTTTCAAAATCGTGTGTGTTTTGTGATCGATGTGTTTCTCGAACGAGTATGTGAATCTTATGGACATGTTGGTATTGATGATGCACTTGGTAATTGCGTGTGGACGTATATTGTTTCATTTCGGTGCATTGTGGTTGACGTGTTGTTTTACTAAGTGTTTGATGCCTCTGGGTGTATTGTTTGGATATCCTCGGGGTGATATATTACTCGTGCTTGAGTTTGTTTAGCTAGCCAGTGCGGGAGGGTCCTTCGAGGCCTCGTGCGGGAATCTATGATATTACTCTGTTCCCAAGGCGATGCTTATGTTGTGATTTGTTTAGCTAGCCAGTGCGGGAGGGTCCTTCGAGGCCTCGTGCGGGAATCTATGATATTACTCTGTTCCCAAGGCGATGCTTATGTTGTGATTTGTTTAGCTAGCCAGTGCGGGAGGGTCCTTCGAGGCCTCGTGCGGGAATCTATGATATTACTCTGTTCCCAAGGCGATGCTTATGTTGAGATTTGTTTAGCTAGCCAGTGCGGGAGGGTCCTTCGAGGCCTCGTGCGGGAATCTATGATATTACTCTGTTCCCAAGGCGATGCTTGTGCATGATTACGTTGTGTTGATTTTATGTCCGTTGAGGACACGTGATGTTGGGCTCTGGCCCTGTGAATTGTTGTTGGTTTTCTATTTGCGAAAACAAAACATTTGGGCTATGACCCTATTGATTTTTGGAAATATATGGATTTGATATCCCTAATTTGATTTCTATTAAAACTCCCGAGGGTATTCTAAACCATTTTGCAAATCATTCTCGTTATTTGTGATCTTTCGGATTTGGAAAGTTTTACTCAAACTCGTGCCTCGGGAAGTACTTTTCACGTTTGGAACCTTGAGGATTTTCTGATTATTATTGTTCTTGAAATTTTTATTGTATGGCTCGTATTTTGCACTTGTACTTGCACTAGCAAAACGGAGTTTGCTAACCCCGAGTATTCGGGGTGGATGTCTATTTTGCATTCGGGTTTTGGAGCATAGCACAGGTCGGCACGAAGGATGATGAAAGATGAACGATACTAATCACACGAGGATCTGTTGACGTCGTTTTGGTCTAGTTGTATTTTCTTTTCCGCTGCAAGATCTTTTCCCCGTTGTGCGGGAGTTTATTGTATTTTGACCCCCAGCGTGGGTATGTGTTTGGAATTGAGATGTATGTATTTGTAGAAAGACCAAATCGGACTACTGAGTCATTTTAGCCTTAAAGGCGAGGTTTAGATGTTTGATTTTAGTTATCAGCCTGGTAGATCCTCGAGGAGAGGGTCTACGGCGTGTAATATCCCTGAGCGGATTGGGGGTGTTACATAAATGGTATCAGAGCTTAGGTTGTGGAAACCTAGGCTGTCGGGTCAATGGTGTCTATTGAGTTTTTGTCTCGTCGGATTTTATCTGACCGAGTCGTGTCGCGACGCGTCGTTTGAGTTTGTTGGTCGTGATTAGTATCGTGGGCGATCATCATCTTCGTGCGACTGTGGGTCGTAAGTCTCCTTCTTTGTTGTGCCTCGTGTGACACGAGCTATTTTTATGATTTATTTGCTAAGTGACGGAATCCTCTTATGGATTTTGATTTCTTGATACGTGACTATTTGACTCTCATATTTCTTTCATGTGAGGAGTAGTTCTTTGGATTGTGCATGTTGGACTCTATTTCTTTTCCGCTGCGTGAGTTCCTTTGTAATAGCTTTCGGTATTTTACCGACTGAATTTTATTTCGAAAATCGATTCCTTTAACCGAGTTGTTGGCCTTGACCGTTTTGACGGTAGTTGGGTGTTTTCAAATGATTTTGTGAGTTTTGATAAGTACTACCGTCATCGACCTTTTTGGGCATTCTAACCCATTGAATTATTTTTGAAAACCTTGAGTATCTTAGAAAATTGAAATTCGAGACGTACTTTTAAAGCGAATTATTTTCTTGCGGTGTTTTCAAGGTGTTTTCTAATGCCGCAATACATTTCAAAAATTTTCCGGTTGAGGACCAAAAATATTTTTGAGATATTTTCAAATGCAGTTGCTTAGACCCAAGGGTCGAATATTTTTGAAAGTTTTTCACTAAAGGAAAGGTGTCCTCATTTTTGTTCAAACGCAAGATGATTTTCAAAGTCTCGATAATGGTGTTTGTACTACTTTTTGTAAAATGATACTCAAGATCAACTGTTGTTTCCAAACTGTTTTCAAAAGGTGGTTCTCGTTTTTAAAACCTATCATTCCTGTTTGCGGACCGGAAATGCGTGTATGGTTTTCGAACTTTCGTTACGGTGTCAACCCCGAATTGTGATTGAATTGGTGGCGTGAGCGTCGAGTCGTTCGCCACGCATATGTTTTGTTGGCCCTCTGTGAGAGGTGTGAACTGGTGTTTACTGTTTATCGCCTCGTGGTGATTGCGTATTGTCGCACTAGTGTGGGTTGTTAAAGCCTGGATTTTTATGCGTTATACACATGGGTGATTGTTTCATGATGTTTGTGATTGTGTGATGGCTGTCGTTCGGGATGTTGTAATCTTCGAATGATGCCGTTGTTGTTGTCATTTTTGTATGCGTTGATATGTTATGCTGAGTTGGCATCTCCGGTATGTTGTTTTGCGGTGTTTTGATCCATTGTATCGAGCATTTATATTTTCGGTATGCCGAGCCGAGGCGTTTCAATCGTGATGTGCCGGGGCATGCACGTGTAAATTGTCTTTCTCGTCGATAACACATTTCAAGTGTGGACTCGAGGGACACCGAATTCAGTTTTGTGAATTGGCTACCGAGACTTTCGGAGTTCGCGCTTCAGCACAAGTATCAGAATCGGCTTTGAGAGGCCTTCGAAGGATGTTTCTGTCGGTTGCTTGTTGTGTCGTCACCTTGATTTTGCTGTTGTGAGTTGCGGGGGCGACCTTCTTTTATAAGAGGTCGAATGTAGTACCCGTGTTGTTTTTTTAAACTTCTGTATTTTCTCTTTCTCCAGTCTATCGATTCGCTCGTGTTCGTTGATACTGTCTGAACTTGTTTTGTATTTCGGGTTCATCATTCGAACGAGCGGTGATCTTGTTTTGGGTCAATCTGGTTATCGCTGTCACTTTCCGAATTCGGTTCGATTCTTGTGAACCTTGTTCGGAAGTAACATCTTTTGGTTCTACTAGTTCTTTTATTTGAAGTGGACTGGATCTTGAACTTTTACATTTTCGACTCTGTCGACTCGTTTATGTTCGTTGACATTTCTGAGCTTGTCCTGCTCCTTGCTTTTGTTGATCGAACGAGTGTGGTGTTATTTCGGAATAACTCGTTGTCGTTGTGACTTTTCAATCGCTATTCCCTTTCCTGTGGATCTCCGGCAATGCATGTCTTGTAGTTCTCACCAGATCATCCTGGGAGTTGTTGTTTGAACTTTATTGTTCTTTGTGATTCGAACATGATTCTTCGATCTTTGTTGTCTCGATCGTTGTGGTTTGATCGTTTGATTGTTCGGTTTATATTGACCTCGTTCCGTGATTGGCGAGCATTCAGACTCCTTCGTAACTCCCTTCAGTTCGGGAAATTAGTTTCGTTTTCGATCTTCCATCCCTTAGGCGGTGGGATTCCGTGTTTGTTCAGCGGTTGACTCGCGTTTTGATTGATGTACCGTTGGGTTGGTCAATCATATTGATTTTCGTTCGTTGTGTTTTGTGATTGTCGGATAATTGACTTGACTATATTATCCGTTTGATGACGCTTGTCACTTGCTGGTTTTTATTATATCCCTAACGGCGACGTTGTGTTGGTCACCGTGGAGCGTGTTTACACGCCGTATATTCCTTTGCGTTGTTTGTAACATTTCGCCGTTGGGCGTTAGTTACGCATTCTTGTGTGTCTCGTTGAGTTTTTCCTGGCGGAATATTTCTTCTCCCTACTTGTTTTAAGTTTCGGGACGAAACTTCTTTTAAGGAGGGTAGAATGTGATATCCGCAATTTTCGATTTCCGGTAATTTTTTTTCGGCGGAAGTCTGTTTTGACGACTCGCTCATGGCCGTTTCGTCATTCTGAGAATGATTAATTCTACACTTTTTGACATCCGAGTTCGTTTCGGTGTCGTTTTGTTGAGTTCCGTGTTTTTTCGCGACTTTTCCGCACTTGAGTTCGATTCTTGCGAATCTCGTCCGAAACTGTTGTTTCGAGTTTCCCGCAAGTCCGTTTAACTTTGTTGGACGTGTTGTGAACTTCGGTTTGGTTATTCGATCACGTATCGTGATTTCCGGGCGTTTTGGGCCATTTTGTAATTTCTTGAAAGTTACGGGTATCCGTATCTGTAATTGTTGTCTCGACCCGTTTCTTGGTCGCGTATGACTAATTATGGTATTACGCTTTCATTTCGAGTCGTTTATCTTGTCCGCGAACTTTTCGTCGTGTTCGTTAAATCTGTTCGCTTAAATCGGGTCGCCGAGCCACTGGCGTGGCGGGATGGCCGGACGGTGGCGGGATGATTGCGGGCACCGGCCGGACGGTGCGGCAGAACCGGCGAGCGCACGCCACGGCCGGAAGGCTGCGCGCTAACCGGCAGTGTAGCGCACGCCGGTGGCCTAGCGTCGCCATCGGCCCGGGCAGCTGGGGTTTCGAGGTTCTCGACTCGGCCAGATCGGCAGTAGCGCACGCTACGCTGAAGGTAGCGCGCTAGTCGGCAGCGTAGCGCACGCCGTCGGCCGGCTAGCGACGTTACTGGCCGGCGATTCATCCAGTGGCTATCGGACAGCCGGCCAGCGCGCGCAGTATCCGGCCGTAGCGCACGCTATGGAGTCGGGTCGAGTGTTCGGTCGGCAGGGTTGGTCGGCGATGCCGGGTCGTGTGGGCCCTGGCCGAGGGTGCTCGGCCGATACCGGCCGATAGCGCACGCTAGTCCGGGAAGGCTAGCGCACGCTAGTCTGGCCAGTATAAATATGGCTGAGCAGTCACATTTCACTTCGTTTTTCATTTCCTTCCTTCTCCGTCCGCGAATGGCGATTCATGGGCGACGAAGCCATGTTGTTTAACAACAAATCCATGAAGTCCTTGAGTTCATAACATCAATCGATCGTCCGTTATCAACCTTTGATCCAGCGAATCAAGGTAATTTTCCTTAGAACCCTAATTTCGTGAATTTGGGGATTTTTGCATTTTCGTCCGATTCGTTCCGTGTTGTTGATTAATTCATGATGGGTATGATTAATCTTGATAGTATTCTTGTGTTTAACATCATTTAATCCATTGTTCTTCGTCGAATCGAAGTATAATTCTTGATTTCCTTCGAATTGACTTTTTGAGGGATTTGTCCCCGATCTCGTTTTTCATCCGTTTCGATGGATCGATTATGGTTAAATGATGTTGTTAAACATATTCTATGGATTGTATATCCATATTTCAACTTGGAATTCCGTTTTCGGGTTTTGACGGAACGAATCGTGTTCTTGGCCGTTTTGGCGGAAATCCGTGAACTTTCGTCATCCGTTCTTTGAATTCAACGGCTTTGAGTCGTGTTATGGAATTCATTTCATTGTTATTATTTGTCCTTCGTAGTTTGTGAATGTGAGTTGGCGTTCGGTAGAGTCGGCGGGTTCGTAGTCGGTTCGGGCCAACCTACTTGGCCGATTCTCCGCGTTGTTCTTATTCGAGGCAAGTACCTTGCCCATACTATTCTTGTTTCGTGAATGTGATAATTGGTGATCGTCTTTATATATTTGTTTGATTGTTTAAAACGAGTTTTCAAAAGATTTGGTTAGCCTTGTTAAAGGACCTCTTTCAAAATCGTGTGTGTTTTGTGATCGATGTGTTTCTCGAGCGAGTATGTGAATCTTATGGACATGTTGGTATTGATGATGCACTTGGTAATTGCGTGTGGACGTATATTGTTTCATTTCGGTGCATTGTGGTTGACGTGTTGTTTTACTAAGTGTTTGATGCCTCTGGGTGTATTGTTTGGATATCCTGGGTGATATATTACTCGTGCTTGAGTTTGTTTAGCTAGCCAAAGGGAGGGTCCTTCGAGGCCTCGTGCGGGAATCTATGATATTACTCTGTTCCCAAGGCGATGCTTATGTTGTGATTTGTTTAGCTAGCCGGTGCGGGAGGGTCCTTCGAGGCCTCGTGCGGGAATCTATGATATTACTCTGTCCCCAGGCGATGCTTATGTTGTGATTTGTTTAGCTAGCCGGTGCGGGAGGGTCCTTCGAGGCCTCGTGCGGGAATCTATGATATTACTCTGTTCCCAAGGCGATGCTTATGTTGAGATTTGTTTAGCTAGCTGCGGGAGGGTCCTTCGAGGCCTCGTGCGGGAATCTATGATATTACTCTGTTCCCAAGGCGATGCTTGTGCATGATTACGTTGTGTTGATTTTATGTCCGTTGAGGACACGTGATGTTGGGCTCTGGCCCTGTGAATTGTTGTTGGTTTTCTATTTGCGAAAACAAAACATTTGGGCTATGACCCTATTGATTTTTGGAAAGATATGGATTTGATATCCCTAATTTGATTTCTATTAAAACTCCCGAGGGTATTCTAAACCATTTTGCAAATCATTCTCGTTATTTGTGATCTTTCGGATTTGGAAAGTTTTACTCAAACTCGTGCCTCGGGAAGTACTTTTCGTTACGTTTGGAACCTTGAGGATTTTCTGATTATTATTGTTCTTGAAATTTTTATTGTATGGCTCGTATTTTGCACTTGTACTTGCACTAGCAAAACAGTGGAGTTTTGCTAACCCCCGAGTATTCGGGGGGTGGATGTCTATTTTTGCATTCAGGTTTTGGAGCATAGCACAGGGTCGGCACGAAGGATGATGAAAGATGAACGATACTAATCACACGAGGATCTGTTGACGTCGTTTTGGTCTAGTTGTATTTTCTTTTCCGCTGCAGTATCTTTTCCCCGTTGTACGGGAGTTTATTGTATTTTGACCCCTGCGTGGGTATGTGTTTGGAATTGAGTTGTATGTATTTGTTGAAAGACCAAATCGGTCTACTGAGTCATTTTAGCCTTAAAGGCGAGGTTTAGATGTTTGATTTTAGTTATCAGCCTGGTAGATCCTCGAGGAGAGGGTCTACGGCGTGTAATATCCCTGAGCGGATTTGGGGGTGTTACAGTACCGAACTCCGGAGGCCTCAACGGACCCTACCCGGCCACACACACTGTTCGTACACATCATGTACAGAACTCCGGAGGCCTCAACGGACCCTACCCGGCCACACACACTGTTCGTACACATCATGTACCGAACTCCGGAGGCCTCAACGGACCCTACCCGGCTACAACATCGTTCGTACACATCATGTACCGAACTCCAGAGGCCTCGTCAGACCCTACCTGGATCACACACCTTGTCCGTACACGTCATGTACCGGACTCCAGAGGCCTCGTCGGACCACTACGGATCACACACTTTGTTCGTACACATCATGTACCGAACTCCGCAGGCCTCGTCTGCACTACGGAACACACACACATCGACACGACAATTCATAATCATTAAATGTCAAGCCATTCCACATTACACTGAAATGTACAATCAAGTATGTAAACCAAAACAACACAAATATCATGATCATCACAACGACTCTTAACCAACATAACACACATTCGGTACAGAATACATTGAACAACCACGTGTACAACCATCTCATATGTACATCGCAATCCTGCACAAATGGCACAACGCCTAACACGGATACCAACACATCACTATTATCACAAAGCCTTCAAATTTCGGAAAACACAACCAACTCAAACGGAATATATTTACGGAGGCAAGCAAAATCGTCATACATATCATACGTAATTACTAGTCACAAGATACAAGTCGTATAATAAGATACTTGCCTCGATAACCGCTACCGAACGCTCCGAAGAACACGGTTCGACCGGAAAGCTCGGACCCCGAAGAAGACAACGAACGGAAGGGTTCCGACTCGCGTTCTTCACAAGAATTCGACCCTAACAACATATAATCAATAAATCATCGATCATACGAGGAAGAATAATCGTAGAACGCTCGAATCCTCTTTGTGACATTTTATCGAACACCTTCAAGGCGTCGATAAGATACTCAATAAAACGACGAATCCTCGGAGATTCAACCGAGGAACAGCAAGGAATTCGACATAATATTGTTTAATAATCATAAATACATCACTATTCTGAGTTAAAACGAATTAAACGGACAAATCGAACAAAAACCCCAAAACTAGATTTTAAGAAAACTTGCCTTGATTCACTGGATTGAAGGATGTTACGTGATGATCAATTGATGTTATGAACCTCAAAACTTCATGGATTCATTGTATAACAACATGCCTCCATGATTGAGCAAGTTCCAGCCGCGGAAGGGAAGAAAACGAGTGATAAAATGGGTGAAAAACCCGTCATTTCGCCATATTTATAGGCTGCCGACACGGCGCAAAGAAACGCTGACGAGCAGGCGCCGTGTGTCTCGGCCGTGTCTCGGCAGTTGCCGATCTGCCGACCCGGCGCAGACACGGCGCCTGACAAGGCCGTTTCGGGGCCGTGTTGCACAGTCAGGCAGGCCCTGACTCGGTCGATCCGACGGTCCGAAAAATCCCGAAACTCAGACCTTAACGTAAACCGAAAGCACGGTTACGAAGTACTCGTAAATACGAATCCGAACACTGAGAGAAAACATGATTCCGACCACCCGAAGGCTCGAAATTCGACAACGGAAAGTAATTACCCCAAACTTTGGGAAATTACGAAAATGGCCCAAAACGTCCGAAAATCACGATACGTGATCGAATAACCAAATCAAAGCTTACAACATGAATAATAACATTAAATGGACTTCCGAGAAACTCGAAACAACAGTTTCGGAAGAGATTCGCGAGAATCGAACTCATGTGCGAAAAGTCATTTAAGAACACGAAACTCAACAAAACGATACCGAAACGAACTCGGATGACAAAAAGTGTAGAATTAAATATTCTCAGAATGACGAAACGGTCAAAAGCGAGTCGTCGAAACGGACCTCCGCCGAAAAATGAAAATTACCGGAAATCCGAAATTGCGGATATTACATGGCAATGGGTCGGTTTGGGGTCGGGTATTGCCTACCCAGACCATGGTTAAAATCGGCCCCACCGCCTGCACCCACCAAATTTTTGGTCCGCCTGCACTCCGCCACGCTCGGTTACAGGTACCCAGTACCGCGGATTAATATTTTTTTTTCTCGGATTAATATTATATATATAATATATATTACTAATTTAATTACAAATATATATATATATATATATATATATGGCGGGTTCCGGGTGGGTACCCCATACTCCGGAACCGAACCAGACCCGAATTTATTTTTCTCTACCCGCCCAGATCCGGACCCGGACCCGAATTGGACCCATTCGGGTAAAAATCCGGGGGTACCCGGACCCGTGGTTTTTTTTGCATCCCTAATTTCAACTGATCAACCAAGATGGTCGAACTTGGCTTGTGTTCCGCAAAGCCATCTTCGCTGAAGGCAAACACTTCTTCCGATTGTAAAATTACCATAATATATTGCTTGTTGTTATAGTCAAATTCTCCATTTGAACACACACGCGCGCGCACACATACATAATATATATATATATATATTATGTATTTGTCATCCCTTTTTTGTCCCAAAAAATCAACTATCCAATTTTTATCCCATAACTATTTAGTATGTCCAATTCTGCAGAAAAATAAAAACGTGTCGTTTCGAAAAATTCTACCCAATCGGCTGACATGTGATTAGCATATGATCCACAACGACGTGATTTTTGTTTCTCCCATGAAAATTGGACCAAAATTAAAAATTAAAATAATTATGCGATTGAAATTGAGTAGATAATTTTTTTATGATTATAATCAAAAGACGGCTAAATTGTAGGACTAAACAATTTTTTCACCTCCCGATTCTCATTAGGTAACATAAGACTCCTCAATTTTCCCACTTCTTAAATTAATGACAAGTAATGTAGAAATGCAAAAATAACGATTGTTATTGGAGACCTCATTTTCTTTCAATTTTATACCAACATAAATATAATGCCACGTAGAATAGTGACACATAAGATAGAAATGAAAAAATAGAATCTACAATTGGAGAAGCAAAAAGAGGATCGTGAATCTTCGGACTGATACTTTAGGGATCATTGGTGAAATAATCTGCAAATTGAGGCGAAATAGGTCTCGACTGGTTAATCTATAATTTTATTAAAAGAAAGGCGCACCACGTATCATTTATAGAAAGAGATGTCCTTTTAAATCTTCATAAAATTACAAAAAGAAAAAGAAAATTTTGAATACGTGCTGTCGAAGTTTTAACCACAACTTACACTCATTCATTAATAAAAATAAAATTTCTTCATTTTTTTAGCTTAAAATTCTAAATATTTATAATTTTTTTGTATCAAGATCATTAAAAAATATATTAAATTAATTTTTATTTCATGATCTTCAATTAAATATCCGTATTGAATATAGGAAACGGATGATGCATACAAAAAAGTTATATTAGAAAAAATATGGATTCACTTCTAAAAAATTAAATTTAAGACTCACATTGCTTATATAAAAATAAATTATGATATTTATTTAACTATAATAACTAAAAATAGTAAAACACACACTACACACACGCGTATATTAGGACTTAATCACGTACTACTTATGGCCCTCAAAATTATTCATATAATGGACACTAATTAACTTAACATTGCGCTAATGTGAGACTCTCTCTCCAATTATAATACACTCCATATTCAATAATTTTTTTATTAGAATCCGTGTCGAAGATCCTCAAGAACAAATTTAGGGGACAGTGAGTGTATTTCTTAAGAAATAGAATATTTTCGAGTGAACATCAATTTTGTATTAAAATAGAATCGCGAACACGTGTCATTTTGTAAGTTTTTTTATTGTTTTAAAAATATAATTGTCTAGACATATATTTTATATATATATATATATATATATATATATATCTATATATATATAGAAAGAGAGATATCTTCTTAAATTTTCAGAAAAATAAAGAAAAATTATAGATATGTATTATGGGAGTTTTATTCCACAATTTACACTCATCTACCAATAAAAAGAATCATTCTTTATTTTTTAGCTTAAAATTCCAAACGTCCATAATTTTTTTGTATCAAGTTTATTCTTAATAAAAAAATATCAAATTAATTCTTATTTCACGATCTTTAATTATACACACATGTTGAATATAGTAAATTCAATAGATTTACACTAACAGCCGATTGTACAAAAAAATATATTAGAAAAAATATAAATATTAGTTTTTAAAAAAATTCAACTGATGCAAAAAAATATAAATTAACTCACTCTTAAAAAATTAGATTTAAGACTCACATTGCCTACATAAAAGATAAATCATGATATTATTTAATTATAATAATTAAGAATAGTAAAACACACACTTGACACACACCACATATATTAGGACTTAGTCACATACTACTTTCATCCCTCATATTTATTTCTACTTTTTCTTTTTGGTATGTCCCCCAAATTTATTCGTATAATGAACACCAATTACGTTAACACTACACTAACATGAGACTCATTCTCCAATTATATTACACCCCAAGAATACATTCAACAACTCTTTTATTAAAATTTGTGTCGAAGATCCTTAAGAACAAATTTGGGAGACGAAGAAGATATTTTTTAAGTTATAGAATGTTCTCTATGGTGCATCGCACGGGCCAACATCTAGTTGGGCTAAAATTGGAATTTTTGAACATGTGGAGCCCGAAATACATAAGAAACCATAAAATTCAAAGAAATAGAGAAAAGAAAATTGAAAAAAACAAAAAATTTAGAAAAAAGTTTGCAAAATAAAAAATATAAGAAAATATGAAAATTTCAAAAACAAAATGAAATATAAAAAATTTAATAAAAACGAAAAATAATATACAAATATGAAAATTGTATAACCAACCATAAAATTCAAGAATATAGAAACAAAATTGAAAAATAAGAATACTTTAAGAAATACAAAAAAATTCCCAGAAAATATTTAAAAAAAACACAAATGCAATGAATAATGTTCCACCAGAAAGTTTGATTAGATTTTTGTGTACATTTTACTCATATCCGGATGGATAGAATATGGCGTGAAATGAACTTCTCTCATTATTGCCTGTCTCAATCTCTTCGCCATTAGCAATACACAACCTATTCCAAAATCAAAATACCCCATCCTCGTGAATCATATATCCCAGAGCTTTCGATTTAAGTACCTCTTCCTGCAGTTGGACCTAAATTGGATCTCAAATCTATTTGGATTGGATAATTTCAGTAAAAAAAGAAGTTAACTCAAGTAGATACAACTAGTCTTAAATTCTTTGAAGTCGAAACTTCTTTCCCTTCTTTAGTCAACTCATGATGAATATTCAGCTGAAGAGTATGTTCCTCGAGTATCTGAACTGATGCTGGTTTACGACTTAGCATATTTATGACTATATTTGCTTTACCGGCACTACTACAAAAAAGACATTTAACATCGTTTTTTTTGCATTTAAATGTCTTCTTTTATAGTAGTGTGGGGTAGTAAAAAATCTCTAAGTTGTAATATTTTATCAATTCCAGCCATTTTTTTCTTGCATATTCAACACCTTCTTAGAGAAAATGTACTTCAACTTTTGTGGTTGGTGTAAATTATATAAGATACACCATACAAATAATGACATCAAATTTTTAAAACAAACACCACTGCTGCTAACTCTATATCGTGAGTAGGACAGTTCCACTTTATATGGTTTCAACTGTCATTAAGCATATGTAATTATTTTATCATTTTGCATTAAATATAACCAATACCTGATTAGAAGCATCAATATACACCACAAATTCATCGGTTCCCTGAGGTAGAGCTAACAATGGGGCTGTAATGAGTCTTTTCTTCAACTCGCCAAAACTCTTTCGGAGATAAGCATTCCACTCAAACTTTTCTGAGTTTTCCTAAACAACTCTAGATTTCTTTCATACCCTTTGGTAGTTACCATTACATAATTGCGGTAATCTTCTGGGGATCGACCTGTACACCTTCAACAAAAACTACATGACCGAAGACAACCCTTAGAAACCGTTGCATATGATTGTTCTGATCACGTCATAATGTCAAAGATGATTTATGATTTACAAGTGCTTGATATGTTCTTTTCGATCACACGAATGTATCAGCATGTGATTAATGAAGATGATCATGAACTTATCTAATTACATAAAGGTAGCCGGTTTGTTGGTCAATCTAGAAGGCATAACCATAAATTCATAATGCTTGTTCGTGATCGAAAAACGTTCTTCAGAATATCATATTCCTCGACTCTCAATTAGTGGTATCCAAATCACAAACTAATATTCTAACATATCAAATCCCCTTATAGTTGATCGAGTAAATAATCAATATGAGGTAGTGGATATTCGTTCTGTATTATCACATTATTCAACTTCCAACAATTAAAGAATAACCATGATGATACACATTTCTTAGATTGTGATATAGGTGGTGATTCTCGTAAAACTAACATTTTACTCGGGAAATAGAAAAGAAAATTAGCTTCTCATGAAATAGGTTGTTCTTTTGAAATTTAAGAAAACAATAAGAGATCTCAAGGGTTCTCGAAAGTGGAGATAAAAACTCTGCACGAACCTTCACTTGACATGTCTGGACATCCCATTTTTCGTCGATTTTCAGAAGATGAAGGCATGCTGCTTAAACAGATGAACAAAGTAGGTGTTCAA